>RJWK010028705.1:0-25664 GCA_004363435.1 Platanista minor | reverse complement strand
AAAAAAAAAAAAAAAAAAAAAAACACACACACAAATAGGAAAAACAACCTGAAACTAAATAAAACAAAGTACTAATAGTGGTGATATCCTTGTTTCATTTTTCTTTTATGTGCATTTTTTTTACAATACACATGTATCAAACAAAATCAGAAAAATGCACATTAAAATGTTTCAGTATTAGTTTTGAGCAAAACTAGAGAAAAAGTAAAATATGCCATAGGAAAGTGGGATAAAGCTTTCATTACACTGCATACTGAAAATATATTCTCACTTTTACAAAATCTTGAAGGTGAGAACACAGGTAATAAGGTTTCATAATGTACCACTGAAAATCATCTCTAGTTGACACTGATTTGTCATGTGGATCCAGTGGTACTTAATGTTTTCACTGTCTGCGTGCTTCATTCAATTTTTGTGATTTCCTGCTGTCAGAGGACTTCACTGTCAGAGGACCTCAGATGACAGTGTTAATAAAGGTGCAATAAAAGTGTTTAAATCTGATTATGCCACTTGTCTTCTTGTAAACTTTAAATGAATTCCTTTCTTTCTACAGAATAATACTGAATTTTAAAAGATTAGCTTCCTTATTTCAGTCTCATCATTTCCTTCAGTTACCTGTTATATCCTCATATGCCTCCCCCAAATGAATACACATGCAATGCCACATATACAGCAGAACTTTCATCTTTGTGTCCTCATAACTGTTGAAATTTCTGACTAGAGTCCCTTTTTTTTTTTTTACATTTTTTTGGCAAAGTTAATTTACAATATTGTGTTAGTTTCAACTGTAGCAAAGTGGTTCAGTGTGTGTATATATATATATATATATATATATATACACACACACACACACACAAATTTTCAGATTATTTTTCATTATAGGTTAATACAAGATATTGAGTATAGTTCCCTGTGCTATACAGTGGGTTTATGTATAGCATAGAGTCCCTTATTAACATGAAAATTATTTTATATATAATTATAATGTTTCTTAAAGGGAACTGACTCTGCATGTATGTTTCAATACTTGTCAGAGACATAGTGACCTGCTCTGTGCTACCACAAAACATTGAATATAATCCTAGATTGACCCTTTGTACATGGCATTGTTATTTTTGAATTGTTATTTTGTCCCCTCACCTCCTACAGATCTATACTCAAAGCAACATTTTTGAGTAAAGGTTTAGTGAAACCTTCAGTGCTAACCCATTTTAAATTTGACTCTATCATCTAACACCCCTTATCCCCATCCTCTTTTTTTTTTAACATTCCTATCATTTATTCTCTATTTTTACCAAGTATACATTAGTTACTTGTTTATCTCCTTTCCCTCTAAGAAATGGAATCATACAGTGTACAGTCCTTTGAGTTTGACTTCTTTCACTTAGCATTTAAATGAACAATGCATCTAAAATTCATCTATGTTGTGTGAATCAGTAGAATGTTTATTTTTATTGATCAGTAAGTAGTAGTCTGTTGTATGAATATGCCCTATATTTTTATCCATTCACCATTTGAAGCATTTTTGGGTTATTTCCAGACTTGAAAGTTTATGTAAAAAGTCATCATAAACATTTATAAATAGCCATTTGCATTAAAGATACATTTTCATTTTGGGGGCAAAACTTAGGTTTTGGATTTCTGGGACATATGAAGTGTGTATGTTAAATTTTAAAACTGACAACTGGTTGGCTAAATTGCTTGTGTCATTTTGCATTCTCTAGCAATTTATTAGATTTCCAGTTGCTCTGCTTTCTTTCCAGAACTTCGCATTGTTAGTTTTATCATGCTAATGATGATGATATCTTTATTTAGCAACCCTAATAGGTGTGTAGTGCTATTTCATTGTGGTGGTAGCTTGCATTTCCCTAATGACTAATAATATTGAGCACCTTTACAAGAATTCATTTTCCACATATATATCTTTTTTGGTGAATTGTCTGTTCTAACAATTTGACTTTTCAAAAATTAGGTACTTTGTCTTTTTATTATTACATTTTGAAATTTTTAAATATCTTCTGGATATGTTATTTATATATATATGAAATATGCAATTTTTTCTCCTAATCTGAGACTTGAATTTCATTTTCTTAACAATATTTTTGAAGAGCAGTTCTTAATTACAATGAAGTCCAATTTTTCATTTTTCATTTATGATACATGCTACTGGTTATATGTAAGAAATCTTGAGCTGTCATAAAGATTAAAGATTTTTCTCTTAGGTTTCCTTCCAGATGTTTTCTTATTTTAAGTTTTACATTTTGACTTATATCCATTTGAGTTATTTTCTATACATGATGTATAACGAAGTATTGGTCAATGTTTTCTTTTTTTCCATTTTTTAAGGCATGTGAATTTTTAAATAGTAAAACATAATTTGTTGAAAAAATATCCTGTCTTCATTAAATTATTTTCACATATTTGTGAAACTCAAATGGCCATATATGTGTGTGCCTATTCTTGAACTTTCATTTAAATTCCATTATTCCTTGTGTTTATACGTTCACCAATGGCATACTGTCCTGATCACTGAAAGTTTAGAGTAAGTCTTCATATCAGATAATGTATGCTCTACAACTTTTTATCTTCTTTCACAACTTATTTTGTCCATGCTAGTTCCTTTGATTTTCATAGATATTTTAGAATCACACTATTGATTACTATAAAAGAGGTCTGTGATTTTGATCACAGAATCAAAACTGTGATACAAATCAATTATTACATTATAATATAATTACATTATAATCATTACATCAAAGGTTAATATGCTAAACTTTCTAATTGAAAAACAGAGGTCGTCAAAATAGACAAACGTGCAAAAACCAATTTTATGCTGTCCATATGAGATACACTTTAAATATAAAAATCAAAGATAAAGTGAAAGTAAATAGACTGAAAAAGATTCATCATGCAAATAATAAGATGGCTGGAATGGCTATACTGATATTTGATAAAATCAGATTTCAATGTAATGAGTATTGCCAGAAATAAAAAGAGACATTTTATTTTAATAAAGAATCAATTCATTGGGAAGATAACACAATAACAAAACTGTTTATGTGCCTAATACCAAAGTTCCAAATCACACATCACAAAGATTAATAGAACAAAAGGGAAAACAAACTATTGTACTATCATAACTGGACATTTTGCAGCCCTGATAGAATAGAAAAAAAAATCATTGTCACTGAATATATGAACATCCTTATCAAACAATTTATCCTAATTTATATTCAGCTAACACTATACCAAACAACCTAAACAAAAACATTCTTTTCAGACAATATATTCATTAGGATATACCACATATTGTTAAGACAAGTTTCAATTGTTATGAGACAGATCTCTATGGTTCTCTTTTAAGCAGAATAATAACAGTCCTTTGTTCTGGGCAATCTTTTCAGGAATGCTTATAGAGTGAACAGTCATGGAAGATAAGGATAGTGACTTCCTCAAAACAAAGGACAGGGATCCTTGTTGCCCATAATAAAAGATTTGAGTTCCCTAGGTCAAGTTGCCTTATCTGTAGCTACTTGGCAGGTATCTATCTGGGTTTATCAAAACACCCTCATGGGACTTCCCTGGTGGCACAGTGGTTAAGAATCCACCTGCCAATGTAGGGGACACGAGTTCGAGCCCTGGTCTGGGAAGATCCCCCATGCCACAGAGCAACTAAGCCTGTGCGCCACAACTACTGAGCCTGCACTCTACAGCCTGCAAGCCACAACTACTGAGCCCATGTGCCACAACTACTGATGCCCACGTACCTAGAGCCCGTGCTCCGCAACAAAGCCACAATGAGAAACCTGTGCACCGCAACGAACAGTAGCCCCCACTCGCCACAACTAGTGAAAGCCCGCGTGCAGCAACGAAGATCCAACACAGCCAAAAATAAATAAATAAATAAATAAAATTTAAAAATACAAAAGAAGAAACACAAATATTAAAAAAAAAAAAAACAACAAAAAAACACCCTCGTGGGATTTGGAGGCAAGGAGACCTGATGTGATATAAGTTACTGCTTGCTGTACTTTACTGCTTGCTGTGCTGTAATTAAGTTTTTGTCTGTGACCCAAGGAGCTGCATGTCTGCTACCAGTAATTATGAAGCTAACTTGTTAGCATACAAGTAGCGTAAAATCTATTTACATTTCTTGACAGTTTTGGCAATGAGGATGGGATGATGACAGAGAAAGGGCTTTGTGGAATAGGAAGGCTGAGGGTCTTACGGAATGATTGACAGGATTTGAGGTAAAGCCAAAGGAGTAAGTAGTAAACATGTTGATCAAATTGTATGGTCAACTGGATAATTAATGGACCTCCATTTTATTACCTATCAATGAGGATATACAGGTTGGTGGTTACAGGCCAAATACCAGGAAACAGTTTTTTCATGATGCCTTCTTTCTGCTAACTCTTCACTGAGTAGGGCAAAGGGGTCTTCCTCAGCAATCTGGTAGTCATTCTTAGGTCTTGTCTAAGATTCATCCTGAGTGTTCACAGGGTTCACTCCCATTTCAAAAAGTAGTTACACAGATGTGTACCTACACTGAGAATGAAATAAGGGAAGTCTGTGACCACTATGTGCAGAAACAAGGTGACTCATTAGAACTTTGGGTCAATTGGAAAATAAGCGTTGGGGAGCACAATGCTTGTTAAGGATCAATGTCTACAGTTGTGCTGTTTTATGGCTCAGAGCCATTCCACAGTCTATTATGCCAATTTTAGATTGATTCAGAGACAAAACATCTCAGAGTTTTTTTTGTGTATGTGTTGTTTTGTTTTGTTTGTTTGTTTGTTTGCAGTGTGCCTTGGTTTCTATAAGGGAGATCTGGCCTCTCAGATTTTTCCAAAACAGACAAATTCCCATGCTAAACCATAGATAAGGCATTGGTTAAAATTCATGTTGTGCTTACAGTGCTACCAAATGTGACCCAAATCTTGATAAATATGCAATCATCCACACTTTCCTGGAAAACTCCTATAGTTCTTGCATTAAAATTTGATTAAAGCCTAAGAGATGTTATCATTACAATTAGGCAACAAATGCTTCCAACTAAAGTAAATTCCTGAAGAAATGTCTCTACCGTGCAAGACAAGCCTGTGTCAGTGATGGGTGCAAACCCTAAGGCCCTATTTAGAAACAATATGGCTGTGACTGCAGAGTCAGTGGGTCCTCAAAGAGAAAGTAAATCAAGCCAGTAGTGATGATCTTGCCACTGGATATATGGCTTTCAGAAAATTGAACACATTAGAAAGTCCTTTTGTTGACCTGCAAGGAGTTGCTGAACTGCTTGAAAACGAAAATAAACTGGCTTAATGGCAAGAAACCAGCCTCTCCCTTTGGCCTCTCCCTTTGTGTACCCTGATTACTCAGTCCCTCCTTACTCTAAATTCAGCTGCTTTATGGTAAAAGACTCTTAGGGGTGGACCTGAGGTCTGTCTGTCTCCAAGAGAGATTTAGGGTCATATGTAACCATCCAAATATGCTAGGGAATTTCAGAGAATAGAGAGACTCAAACTTTTACTGTTCTGTTGGCTATAAACACCCAATGTTCACAGAAGCCAAACTGATCTTATGGAGGAGCCCTTTCAGCCAATTCAATGTACTGTTGCCATTTTCACATCTGAACAGGCAGTAGGGATTGATGTGTTTTATACTTATGCCTCCCAGTCCCATACATTCCAGAAAGAATTTGCCCAGCTGGAAAGAGTACATAGAGGGAAGTGCTAGTGGGACAGGAGTAACTAAACTCCCTGCAATTTGCCATCAGAGAGTGTGCCAGGTATTTAGCATAAGTATGTATTCTGTTCACTTATGAACTCTATGTTCTTGCTTGGCAAGTCAGAAACCTCAGTCTCATTGGAGTTGGCTGTAGTGTTATCATACCTGTACCAGCAAGGATGGTTGATACACCCCAGCAAAATTCAGAAGACTGCCAGGTAAGTAAAATATCTTGGGATTATATGGACAGATACATAATGTTCACTCTCTTCAGTAGTCAAAGAAAACATGCTATGTGTTTTCTCCCACCACCAGAAAGAACATCCAGCATCATTCTGGGCTCTGTGTATTAGAGATAGTATGTGACTTACAAAAACTTTCTACTTGGTCATTTGCATTGGTTAACCCACTAATCAGGATTCTTTGAGTGGGTTTCAAACTAACTGGCTATGATGGATGCTGGCCGACAAGCTGTGGCACACTTTCTATGTTTGGAACCTGCAATTCTAATAACTCTTTTAAGTTACAATCCCTGTAACTGATGATTTTGTGGATTGGGTCCTCTGGCAAAGGAACTCAAGTTTCAACCAGGATGCTCTTTACTTAAGGCAATTTTAAGTACTAATTCTCAATTAGTAGGTGCAATCCCAGGACAATGAGAGTGAAAGGCCCAGAAGACAGAATATAACCAAATTGGTTATCGCTTCAGCATAGACATAACCATTCACTTACCCATGTGAGATATCACTGGAAGGGGTGGGAGTGACTTATCTGCATTGCCCTCCCATCTCCTCTCCTTCACTGGTTAAACTTCACTCCTCTCCAATTCTAGGCTATATCACCTGGTTCCTTATGTTCTCCCTGGAGAATTCAGATACCATGACCTGTGGCCTGATGCTTCACATATCTCTGAAAGTGAGAGGAAGAGCCAGCCACCCATCTTGACGCTGATGTAACTAGGAACATTAACAACAGTCAGCCTTTACAGAGGTGACTAAGGAGAAGAAAGAAATCAAGTGAGGCTGAGAGATTTGAGGCAGCACATTAGGGGCATCTGATACACATTCCATTACTATTCTTGTCTTTTTATTTATTTCCTTATATTAGCTGTAAATATAAATAAAGGGTAGCAAACACTAGAAAGGGCTATTTAAAAGTCAACATTCATTTGAAATCCCTTTTATCACTTAAACTACAGGTATAAATGAATCATTACTTTTTCCATCTACTGAAGTCACTTAAAAGTCTCCTGAAATGATATTTCCCACTACATTATGTATGAAATAACTTATTTCCTTTTTCTAGGCAATACGAATTATTTTAGGGGATATCATTGGCCTGCTATTATTAAATCCCTGTGTGTGTGCCGGTGGGGGGGTATGAGGCCAGTATTAATAGTGGGAGGAAACTTCCGTAGTTCATTTTTTTCTTCCAGATATGACAAACATGATTTGATAAACTGTTCAGAATTATGTTTACACGAACTAGTAGTATTTTATATACTCTTAACATCTTTACTTATAGGCTACTTCTGTGGCATAATTCTCCTAAGAACTGTTACAATATTAAAATGAATTGTTTGATGATCCATGCCATTTAATGCAGCAATATTTTTAAACCAAGTCTTAGCTGTGTGGTATATGTATTTATAACTTTTATCATCACAGCTGGAATATATGTGGCACAGAACAAAGCAAATTCTGTTTCTACCTCAAGAATGTGCATTTAGAATATATGTGGAATAAAATGAAACATGAATATATGTCATTATCTGCTTGAGGAAGAGAAAGAAGTCAAGCATTTCATATGTCAAACTGTCTCCCACTGCAGTCAAAAGTCAACATTCAAATAATTACTAATATCTTAAGCAGAAACGTCCAACTACTTTCAAAAATTCAAAATTAACTCTTAAATACCATCACTTTGTTAGTAATTTTAACTTGAGTAGTGCACCCTGCAAGAGTCTCAAATCATGTTTGCCAAATACTACAAGAATGACTATTTCTTAGTCATCAGATATAGAGTCAGTAGATTTCCTCAATAACAAGACAGAGTCAAAATAGCAGTCAAACTCATAGAAGCAGAGAATAGAATGGTCATTGCCAAGGGCTAGGGGAGGGAGAAATGGGAGAAGTTGGTCAAAGGGAATTGTTTCATTTATGCAACATGAGTAAGTTCTGGAGATCTAATGTACAGCATATATGACTATACTTAGCAATACTGTATTATGCAATATATACCTGAAATTTGCTAAGAGGGTAAATCTTAAGTGTTCTTACCATGAAAATAAAATTTAAAAAAATAAACAAAAGAAGAAAAATACAATGGTTTTTATGTGATGTGATGGATATATTAATTCACTTGAGTGTGGTGATTACTTCATAATGTATACATATATCAAAACATCGAGTTGTACATCTTTATATACAATTCTTATTTGTCAATTATCCCTCAGTAAAGATAGTGAGAAAATGGAACTAACAGAGGAAAAAAAAAATTTTTAAGAAATTTTCATTTTATTCCTATTTGAGAACAATTGCCTTTTGAGTGCAATGTCATTCAATACTTCAATGATACAACTGATGCAATGTAAAACAACAATTCCCCCTCCTTTCCACAACCTCCTCTTTTCCCCCAAAGCCTCCCAAATACGTCTTTTTTAGTCTGCATGTCGACCAAGACCTGGTACAAGTGCCTCATTAAATTCTGACACTCCAGTGTCAGATTTAGTAGGGCATCCATAGGTTCATTTCTGAGACAGACAGGAGAGCCTGCACAGCCTGCTCTCTTCATGGTAAATGCATCAACTTTGACAATACTTTTTGAATCTGATGAGAAACACTCTTAAGTATCTCTTGTCCTTTTTGTACCTTCTACGTATACACTAACCCTCATAATTATTACCAATTCCCTATACTCGCTTTCTTTACTTATAAAGTCAGAGATTTTTTAATAAGCAGAGAAATTTGTATCTATACTCTATAGATGGCTATATACTTAATACAGATGAGAGAACATTTATAGTTTTCAACATTTCTATGATTAATTGAACTCTTTCTAGGTTCAGTAATCTTACTCAGGTTGTTTTCAGTTTTCATACTAATCTTGCTAGGAACAAACTTGTATGATTTTTCTATTTACCACATGATGATGATTTCCTTCTGTATTGCTAACATTCAGATAATCATCCATATATGCAGTTCAGGCATAGCACTGGGATCTAACTTTTTAGAGAAGTGCCAGCAATAGAGTTTTCTGCAATGAAAGAATTGTCCAATGGTGACTACTAGCCACATGCGGCTGTTAAAGACGTGAAATGTGACTAGTGTGACGCAGTTTTAAAATGTTTAACTAATTTAAATGGAAATAGCTAAAGGTGCTACATATGGGCAGTACAGTTTGAGAGAGTAAGCTTAATTTTCAAAAACACCATTTAAAAAATATAGCCCATACATCAAGGTACATTGCAGTCTACAATTTAAACCAATTATTTGTAATATACAAATTCCTTTCATTGCGATGTAGGATTTTTGGATAAGTTATTTTCAAAGTGTCCATAAATTAGCATATTTTACCATAAAAAGAGGTGAACATTTTGTATCTATCTTCTTACTCTTTCAAGTGAGAGTTCCTGTAAACAAAAGCTTTCACATCTTAAGAGAAAATAAAAGAACAGGGAAACATTTGAAAACATCTATTCTCATTTTGTAAAGTTCAACAACCCCCACTCTTCTTTTTTCAAATAAGCAAACTAAGAACTAGACAAGGTCACATGACTACTGAGTAACAGTGTGAGTTATAGACTCAGAGATAGTGGCTTCTACTTAGTGCCCTTTAGGCGAAACATAGCTAATGTGAAACAGTGTAAGGAGCTGGTTTTTTTGAAAAGAGAAAATGGAAACACAAAATAAAATTAAACAGACTTGATATTTTAGAAAGGAGTTAAAATTAAATATTTCCAAAAGCACTGTCTTGAATAGCAGAGATAGTTTTTCATGAATGTTTTCATCCAAGAGCTTAATATATAAGATACCTAAATGGTCTTTTTAGCACTGAGCTTTTGATCTTACTTGAAAACATAACACCATGTTGGAGTAATCTAGGAGTCACCACAAACTCCAAGTGGATTTATAGACTGTTAGTTTGTTTACAATTTCACAGGCAAGAAGTTTTTCTTCATATACAAGTTTATACTGTAGTACATAGATCTTTTTTTATTGCTCAACACATTTTAAATGTGGAAAAAAATGAAGACAGTAATAAAAAAAAGAACACCTGTGTTCCCACAACCAATAATTAACAAGCATGAGACTTTGTCATTTTGTTTTAGAAATTTTAGTAACAAAATATATTACAGAAAAAGTTGAAGTTCCTTTTGTTTCCAACACTATATTTGCAATATTTTTCAGTTTTATAACTTAACAGGATTTACTGACTCCTCATATCCCAGACACACTTGGCAGAAATAACTGTTGATTAATCAGTATTCAACTGGGGAAATAAAACAACAAAAAACCCCAGAATCTGCTCTTGCTTGGATAAACCAAAGATTCTTATCACAGAGTCTAAAATTACTTACAGATCCACTGGATAGGATGAAGAAATAAATGCTCGGCTAAATCGCCACATAAGACTTTCTAGCTACTCCATTCATTCTCCCCTGCAATCATTCCAGGGATTGCCCAAGTTTTCCTTCCAACCCAAGGTTTACTTTACATAAGAAAATAGACCAACCTTGTGAATATTTGAGAGTTCTGCCTGTTTCTTTTCCTATTTTCCAGGATATCATTCTGTTTTCTCAGGGACTATGACAATTCTTAGTATTTTCATTTGACCTGATCTTTCTGCAGTACTTCATCAAAATCCCTTAATTAATTTTCGCATATGGATATTATAATAATCCAGCTGAAGGTCTGGTGAATTAAAGAGAATGGCATCTCTATTCCTATAAATTGCTTTACTATTGACCTATAATTAATAAATCATCCTTATAGTTGTGACTAGTAAACAAACAAACAAAAATTACATTTTGGTATTAGAATCATGAGCACAAGAGAAAATTAGTAATATAGGAAGCTATCGATAATTATTAGATAACATATATAGTAAATGATTAAACTCTTAGTGCTTGCACAATACATATTTGAAATGAATACTCTAGTGACAGTAATTTGATGGAGGAACTATAAAGGTAATAAACAGATTTTTTAAATGGAATCATATTTTTTTTTAATTATTGATTATTTGTAGGTCAATAAGAGTAACCCTAAATACTTGAAAATGTTTTACTCAAAGACCTTTAGCAAATGTACTTTTTGGCTACAAAAGTTAAACAATGTTTACTCTAACCCAGAAAGAGAAAATTAACTATTTCTTTTTAAAGGTATACATTGGAAAGATTCTTGAATATCTTTCATACTAATTTTTCCCTAGCACTAATTCTGACAGCTCTATTTCTTTAACCTCAAAACTCTTCTTCAGTCCCTTTCTTTTATATTAATTAGTTGTGCATATTTTTCTCAATTTTCTTTTCTTTTTTCCTTACTACATTTGTTTTCTTCCATCACTATATTACAATATTGCACTTAATATAAACCTATCAAAGATCCCAATTTGCTACCTAACAGAACAAAGCATTGCCATTGAAAGACTATTTTGTTCCAGGAGTTCTCCCACATTCCTTCAGAGTCCACAGGGATTTACAGACAATTTAAACACCTTAGTTTTTCTTATAGTATTAAAAGTTCTTAGAAGCAATTATCAGCCACTGAGAACATATCTCAGTGAATAAGAAGCACACAGGTTTAGACTAAATCTAAAATCAAGGGTAGGAAAAGGCCTTCTCTAAACAATCGAAATAAATATAGAAATGGGCTATGTTATTATGCCATCATATTTGGCCATCTACTTTGAATCACAAATGGTAATTTAATTCACATATTTTCAGTTTACCATTTTCTAGATTAGAAGACATTTTACATATTATATTACCTAATGTTCATTAAATGCCTTAAGTTCCAACTGGTTTCTCCATTATAATTTTACAAAGGGACATGAAACTCATTCACCATTTTTGGATTCAGCAACTCAATTAGTAAAATCATTTATTATCACTAATTTATATATCAGGAAATTAGCCCAAAATGGCTATATTACTTTTTTATGTTTATTAAGGTAACAAGATTTGTTTAGTATACATACTGAGGCAGGAGATAGATGGGTGCTAGGCTGAGCAACTGGAGTTGTCCCCTGTGGACAGATACTCCAAAATAGCAGGAGCGAGAGAATAGCTGAGCCCTGCCCAGATAAAAGATAGAGACCACATATTTCTCATTCTTGAGGTCAAGGAGAACTTCCCGACTATACATGCGTAGAAAGCCTTCTCAGAGGTCAAAAGGGAGGGGGCGTCACTCATAGTAAGTGATGTTAACCTACCCAAAGGCCTCTTCACTAGAATCCATCTTGGCTAAGAGATGTGTGTGCACACATGGGAGGACCCTGAGATATTACCACATACAGACTCAGAACCAGGAAAAGCAAGATGATTGGCCAGAGGAAACCTGGAAGAAATGCCCCAAAAAAGTGATTTAAACTACCATGAGGGCACAACTTTCTCTCTGAGCCTACCTGTATGTCTATCCACACGTACTGTTTCTCCTCCTAATAAACTCTTTACTTGTTTCACTACTTTTTGTCTCTATGTGGAAATTCATTTCTACACAGCTGACCAGGGCCTTGTCACTGGCCACTGGTCCCTTGTGGTCTAGTGAGCAGGATTCAGCACTCTTCACTGCAGCAGCCCTACCTCAATCTCTGGCTGGAACCAAAATCCTGCTTCAAGCCGCTGCAGACCGAGGCCACCCGAGATCAATACCATGCCTTTTGTTATTTAAATAGTCATTACTAATTTCCTCAAGAGTATGTTGCTTTATATATTAAATCTTTAATTCTCACAAACAATAAAAAGGATTAATTCTATTTAATGGTTACTAATTGTTAAGTTACTACATTCTTTAAATACATCAGGAAGAAGGCATGATCACTATCAGTTTGATAGGAAAAGACTTTGAGGTTTAGAGGTTAAATAAGTTTTAAAGGTCAAAGAGCTAGTAAATGATGTCTGACAGTGTCTAATTCCATAACTTCTTCCCTAACATGCTATACTGTATTAACATTTTTATGATGCATGTGTAATCTACTTTATGTATATAATTGCCTTAAAATTAGATATCTACTCTACACACCATTCTACATTACTATAAATGGTATATTTTAGGTTATTGCTAGTGCAATAAGAAAACATAATCAGAAATTTTTTAATTTACAAATGAAACAGATGCTTATATAGAAAAATAATTTATATAATAGCAATTATATGTTAGAAATATGTTAATTAGTAAAAAAGAGTATATGGTGCATAAAAAAAATTCATAGGAAAGGACAGTACTTATATAGTTCAAACGAGGAGGTATTTTTGAAAGACATCAAATGAGATATTAAGAGGAAATGTTCTTAAAATACCAGACTTACTACCCTAAAAAGTTTATTAATGTAATGTAATTAATGAAACTCTAATCAGAGTCCAACAGAATTAAAAAACAAAAACAAAAACTAGAAAGAATTATTTTAAAGTTCCAAAGGAAGAAAAACAGTTAAAAAAGCCAAATCCATTTTTAAAAAGTTAAATTTTAAGAAGGGCTATCCCTATGAGATCATAAAATTCGCTAAAAGTCCACTTTACTCAAACTGCTATAATACTGGCATAGGATAAATAAATTAACTATTACAATATAAAAATATAGGAACTGTGCTAAATATGTCTAGGAAATTATTCTATTACAAATTGTCATTTTATTTCAATTAAAAGAGAATGGAATTCAATTGTTGTTTATATTTTATCTATATTCATTTTCAAGAAAACAAATGTAATTTATTCTTTTATAATATATACAAAAATGACACTGAGATGAATAGAATATGAACTAAAAAAACCAGTAAGCATGAAAATAATCCAGAAGCCATTAAAGAAAATACAGCTTGACTAGAAAAGATATGAACAGCTTTGTAGAGTATAATTGATACGCAATAAACTACAAATATTTAAAGTCTAAAATTTGATAAGTTTTGACCTACATATGAAATCCTCACCACAATCAAGATTATGAAGGTATCTATTACCCCAAAACATTTTCTTATACTTTATAATTCTATCCTCCTGCCCCTCTCCTTCCTTAAACTGCTTTCTGTTACTGATTATTAGTTTCTATTTTCTAAACTTTTACATAAATGGAATCATATAGTATCTGTCTGGCATCTTTGAGTCAGCATAGTTATCTTAAGATTCCTCCACGTTGCTGCTTGTACCAGTAATCTCTTTCTTTTATTGATGAATTCTATGGTATGAATATATCGCAGTTTGTTTACTCATTCACCTGTTGATGCACATTTGGGCTGTTTTCAATTTTATTCATTTTGAATGATCTTTGTCAAGCAAAACCTTACAAGTAAGAGATAACTGAACTATAAATGTCTTTCAGCTCAGAGCTTTGAGTCTCACTTGCAAACTTAACTGACTAGTTGAAATAGTCTGTAGAGTTAGCAGGGACTCAAAATGGGCTTATAGACTATTTTTATACTTTTAATTTCACAAGGAATCATTTGTTCCCCTATATAAGTTCATTCTTTAGTATAATTCAAATGTTTTACAGTGCACAAAAAAAGAAAAAAATGATAATAAAAAGCACCTGTGTTCCCACAATCAATAATTAACAAGCCTAATATTTTTGCCTTTTTTTGTTGTTTTAGATATTTTAGTAACAAAAGAAATATAGGTTTAAATTATTTCAAATATAACATTTTAATAAATACCAAAATCATATCCAAAAGCAAAGCACAGGCTAGAAGATATATTTGTAGGCTATGTAACAGAAAAAGGTTGTTATATATATAACTGACAGACTACTTCAAAGTAGAGAAGTTAATTTTTCAGATTTTTCAGTTCTTGAAACGTTCACATTGTATTACTTTTCTATATTTAACAATTTAAAAATTTCCTTTTTCTATTTTACTTCCACTTCCTCTTCCTTCTTCTCTTTCCCTTTCTGTCTTTCCTTTTCCACTCCTTGAAATCTCTTTCTGAACAATTCAATTTTAAAGCCAATAACAAAAGATGAGCAAGGAGCAGTACAGGATGCCCCCCAATCCAGCCTCCTTATGCAACAGCAGCTCAGAGTGGAATATACAAGCAAGAGGTTTAGGATTCCAAGCGGAGTAAGAAGGACGTCCATGTGGGAATGTGGGCATCCCTCCTTATGTGGTGGGTGAGAGCCAAGTATGGCGAAGAGGAAATCTACACTTGGCTTATCTTAGGGGCTGAGAGTCTGAGCGTGATGGGCAGGTCATCCTCACTAGGGAGCTGCTGGAGTGTGGTGTGAGAGCCCAAGTAGGGCAAGGACAGCATCCACACAGAGGAGGGAGTGGTGGCAGAGATGGGAGATCAGTAATAAATGGGAGACATGATCAAATAAGTAATCTTATTAAGTACAGAGGAAAACAGTTTTTTCAGTCTTAAGCAATGGAATTACAAATACGAAAGTATGATATTAAACAGGAATTTTGAGTATTGGTTTGAGTTCATGGTTTTCAGTTTAAACAGATATGACTGATAAACTGAAAGCAAAAATATACAATGTTGTGTGGGTGTGTCTAGTCAGGGAATAGCAAGGATCCAGTATCAATGAGTGGACCCCTAGCAACCAGATTAACTTCTAAATTTTCTACTAAAATAACTTAGAACTCCTTGGGAAAAAAAAGTAAGTTCTAGGTTTGGGTAGAAAAAGTACAAGAAAGCCTGGAACTACTTATTGTGCCTAAAGGCAAACAAGTGCTAAAGGAATAATGGAAACATGACAACACAAAGCCAGATTGAATGGGCCCCAAACTGGGGATATTTTGAGTCCTCAAAAAAAATTATTACAATCCAATGAATATAAAGAAAACTTAATTTCATGAGCGTGTGTGTGTGTATAATTTTATGAAGAATGGGATTTTTTACAGTTTCAGATTCTTCAAATTACATCTTTCCCCAAATCTTAATAACTATAAGAAAGAAAAGAGAATCTCTATAACAGAGAAACTTGAAACAGAACCAGCTATCAAGTGATCAAAGTAGCCATCAGTAATGGGACAAATTGAAGTTATATACCACCTGATAAGATACAGTGAAAAGAACATATCACTTCTGTGATATTCTTGCTGAAGATACATGACGTGAATATAATCATGAGGAAACACTAGAAAAGCATAAATTAAGGGACAACACAACTGACCTGCAATCTTCAAAGCCAAAGAACAATTTGAGAACAACTCTAGACTGGTGACTAAAAAAGACATGGCATATAAATACAATGAATGATTATTAACGATAGCTAAGTCAGTGAAACAACTTTAAGTGTTCATCAATGGATGGAAAAAGAAGGTTTGATATATATGTGTGTGTATATATATATATATAGATGTATATATATATATATAAATATGTATATATATGAATATTATTCAGTCATGAGAAAGGAAATCCTTCCATTTGCAACACCCTGGATGGACCTTGAGGGCATTATGCTAAGTGTAATAAGCCAGACAGAAAAAGACAAATACTGCATTTCACTTACATGTGGAATCGAAAAAAGATGTCAAACTCTTAGAAACAGAGTGGAAAAGTGGCTGCCAGTGGCTCAGAGATGGGGGAATAAGGAGAGGTTCATAAAAGGGTACAAATTTTCAGCTACAAGATAACGTCTGTAGCTCTAATGCAAAACATGGTGACTATAGTTTATAACACCATACTATGTAATTGAAATTTGCTAAGAGAGTAGAAAAATAAGATAAATATGTGAGATGTGAGGTGATGGATGTGTTAATTAACCAAATGGTGGAATTCCTTTCATACTGTATTGTAAAATTATATCAAATCACCACTATGTGTACTTTAAATGTCTTTAATATGAATCATATCTGTCAACTAAACTCTAGTAAAGCTGAAACCAATAAATGCAATGTATGGTTCTGAAATAGATCATCTTGCTATACAGGATATTATTGGGAGATGGTAAAATCTGAATTGGGTCTGAGAGTTAGATGTTAATAATGTATCAGTGTTAATTTTTAATTATTGAATTATCTGTTCCTCCTCTTTCTTTTTCTGTCTAGGAGAATGTTCATGTTTGTAGGAAAAATACACTATACTATCTAGGGATGATGAGACATCAGTCAGCAATTTACTTCTAAATCGTTCAAGAAAAATTATTCTTTATATTGTACTTCTAACTTTTCTATAGGTTTGTGACTATTTTACATTTTTTTAAATAAAAAATACTTAAATGAAGATATATGGGAACACTATTACTATGAAGTAATACAAAAACAAACAGAATAGAGTTAAATGTAACATTTTGAAAAAATTTTAAGCAAATGTAAACATTAGACAACATTATTACCATTTATAGTTACCTGAATGAATTTCACGTGCAATTTAATGATTTATAATTATATGCCTAAATAGCTACATAACAATGTTTACATATGTTTAAATTAATTACATAGTCAATGAGTTCCTCTCATATATCCTGAATAATCCTTATTAATTTCTCCTCAATGAATCCATGATGCTTAATTTGGTTAAGCAAATACCTTTACTATCATAAATTAATGCAGGTCATGTACTTAATATTCACAGTGAATTCCATCTCAGAGAAAATTACACTGATGGATTAAAGGTGTCCTAGGCAAGAAAAATAATTTCATAATATAGTATTATTATGTTGAATATAATCATTTCCTTCAGTCTATAGCATTGTATCTGCTCTTTAGAGAACTTCTAAAAAATCAATTATAATGAACCAATATGTCAGGAAAATATTAAGGATTAGTATTTTTCAGTGATTTGTGCCCTAATTTAGAGGGAGAACAGATCTGGATTAAAGTTGTGGGTACCAGGACAACCTGCCTCTGCCGTTTTGTTCTTTTCAAGAACATAAATGAATTTCATGTGTGTGAGTTCTGCTCACAGCATAGTATAACTGTTATCTGCTAATGTCCTTTCCTGTGGAGACAGAGAAAGGGTCACTTTGAAGATGTGGGACACAAATAGCATCAATTACCTTGAGGAGAGTTCAGTATCTGGATAGGAAAATGAGGACTAAGGTCCTGGTCCAAAGTTGGGGGAAAACCCTGTTGTCTTTGGGCCTCATGGAGTGAAGATTGAATCCACTGACAGGGGCAGGCTTATTGGTACCACATGTTTTGGGAGAAATGCTCAGCTCCATGGAGCCTCTCTCTGATTAGGCAGTGCCACACCTGTCAGGGTTCCGTGATGATGGGTCAGGGCTTCCTAGCTGCAGGAGTAGCCACAGGTAGAAACTGTACTTCCCTTATATTATCTCTGAAACTTTAATAACGTCTTATTTCAAGGGATAATCTAATCTCAACAATTACCTCCTGTAATATAGATAAGAGCTGTAGTTGAAATGAAACCGCTATGTGGAAAGTAGTAGCAGCCTAGGAAATGCATTTCTCCAGGACGTAACCATTATGGAGATGTGATGTGGAAGAGCTAACGTGAGGAATCTGGCAACAGACATTTAGCCGTTATAACATGTAATAGCTAGCAAGGACTTGTAGAGCAAATAATCTCCAGAGATTCTCAAATATATTTACATATGGGATCCTGATGCAATGTTAGACTTTTTTAAATTAAAAGTAGATGGATCTCTAGCTAAATATGCTTTACAGTATTCATGAAAATGAGATTTAACAAGCTGGTGAAGACTGGGAAACACCAGGCAGAATCTTAAAAGGAGGAAACAATTCTTAACGATGAAATCACTGCATTCAATGTACTGCAGGTGAGTTTTGAAAGTAAAATGTGTCTCCCCGCCAAAATATGCCAAAAGATTTCACACAATAGGTAGAGCAAGGAGAACATTAGCTTTTGCACTGGCGTTCATCGGCTACCAGGGCTCCAACGCACTGACTCTGAACATTCCTCCAGTTGAGTAAAATGACACTTTCTTCCATTGCAATTGTGTATGTATGAGAAAAGACACTTAAAGGAGTTTTTCAATGAGGACGCTGGAGTTATCTCCTGTTGTAGTACAACCTTCCCAAATGTGGAATTTACGCAGGCAAAGCTCATTAACAATTCCTGGGAAATAAAAATAGAATCTGGGTAATAAAATAAAGTCTAACCTTTATTTCATTGGCGCTTGTCCAATTTCACTTGCTCACAGGGTGCCGCGTCCACAGGCCTCTCACCCAGGACTTCAGACCAGAGTTCCTCGTGCGAAAGGGCTGTGCTGACAGCTCAGCTCCGGGCGGGGTACAGAAGCTGCGCACAACGCTCAATTCAAGATGGCTGCGGCGGGCCATGCGCAGAGGCCTTCCGCGTGCAGCGACCTGGAGCGTGAGCACGTGAGCAGCACAGCTGCGCCCCACCTGGGAGAACTCAACCCCTTTCCCACTTAATGAGATCCCTATAAAGCTGCCTGGCCGGCTGGGGAAAGGGAATACTCTAGAGGGCAGGCTCGCATCCTTCCATTCAAAGAATAAAGATTTTCTTTGCTTCTGAATAGAACTGTCTCCTACTGTCCCATGCAACTCAGGGCAGGAGAACCCTTGTAGGGGTCTGACTGGAAAGGGTCAGTAACAGAATCACTGGATAAAATTAAACTACCTTCATGGGAAATGGCAATTATTCACTTTAAATTATGAAACAAAAATATACATATATAGTGCAATACTGCAGATATTCCATAAATATTAGCTGTTATATCTCTTTAAGACCATTCTTTTCTTTTTTTTCTTTTTTTTTTTCTTTTTTTTGTGGTACGCGGGCCTCTCACTGTTGTGGCTTCTCCCATTGCGGAGCACAGGCTCCGGACGCGCCGGCTCAGCGGCCATGGCTCACGAGACTAGCCGCTCCACGGCATGTGGGATCTTCCCGGACCGGGGCACGAACCCGTGTCCCCTGCATCGGCAGGCGGACTCTCAACCACTGCGCCACCAGGGAAGCCCTTCTTTTCTTTTAATGTAAACATTTTTATGTATCATCATAAACGTGTATAATTCTACAGTAGAAAAACACTATAGCATTCTAATATTTAAATAAAAACTACATGTGGATGCCACACAGGGAATTGGTAGAGTCTATGTGCCTTGAACATAAATAAATTCCATATAAGTTAATTTACATGTAAACAGGCCATCTTTTCATATAATGCTTTTAATAAAGTTAATTTTATTAAATGTGCAACTCTACTTACCTGAAGTGATTTTTAGCAACTTTCATAAAAATAATATACACTCAGAAAATTTAGGATACCTGGTTGGTTGGGTAGAAAATAGTTTATACCTGTTGTAGGACACCTGGTTGGGTAAAGATAAGTGAGGAAGTAAGGACCTTTGAACTTTCTGCTGAAAACATGTATTCTTTAAACCATTTTATTGAGTTGTGACTGACATGTAAAAAGCTGTATGTATTTAACTATTTGCACAACTCAAAGAGTTTGGGGATAAGGATACACCCATGAAACCATCACCATTATCAAGGCCATAAACATATCCATTTCCTCCCAAAGATTCCTCTCACCCCATTATTAGTGTTGTTGAAGACCATCTTCCTGAGGACAATTATTTTTACCTAGAATCATATACTGTATGATTTTTAAAAAACTTGTAAACATTCAGGCTTTTGCTATGGATCATGACAAAACATTGTTCTATAATTTTTTTTAATATTCTCTAGTTGCTCTGTCATAGTGCAGATTCAATTCCAAGTTTTCTCATCTGTCAGTGACTATAACAAAGCAGATTCAACTCACAGTGCAGATTAGCTATAGGGGAGTCAAAATTATTAGTAGTTATATTGATCCTCAGATTTCCTTTTAGAAAATGACAATGCTGCTACCACTGAATGAAGATGGCAGTGAAAAATCAGCACTCAGAATGCAGGCTCACTGATTATATCCTATTCTGACAAGGTTAATATATATAGAAGGAGCATATTGATTTTGTTCCCTAATTTTCTCTTGTCCCTTCCAACGAGGAATATCATATCTAATGCACCATGATATGGCTAATGTGTAACACTGTAGCATCCATGAGCAGAAAGTTAAGGGTTATAAGACAGCTAATTCCATAGTAGTCTGATCAGGGGACTATAATAGTCACAGTAGTTTTATAGAGTAATATGAACACTAACATAATCAGTCTTTTACACTCTGTTATTGAAATTGGTGAAAAATATAACTTTCTACCACGTTCACATTTACCAAAGGTACAAAAGCCTACAAATGTTTGGGATGATTCCTACATAGTTGCACGAAATGGTGAATGTATATTATCTGCTGCTTTGGAGCAACAGTTCAAGTTCCTACCAATTTCATGTGTAACCAGAAGTGGAGCTTTAATTCTATCAAATTACAAATATTGCATACATTTATTCAACATTCTCTTTATGTAACCTGCTGAAAAGCTATCATCACTAGGGTTTGCTCTAGAATTAAAAATAGTGCAAGTACTATAAAGAATAGCTTTTCATTTGTAGAGTTTTAGGAGGGATTTTAAGCCATAGGTAAAATTTGTATCTGATATCTCTGAAGCATTCAAAAAACAAAACCACCACAATAACAATTCATTTCAAATGCTGAAATTCTTTGTGCTGCCAGAGGTAAATCTCTGAAATTAACTTTGGGACTCAGGACTATATGACCATGCATGGGCATACGTACGTGTGGGGGTGGGGGGAGGAAAGGGAGGTGGGGCTGTGGCATTGCCTGCTTTTTGAATATACAAAACAAAGCAAAACCCTATTCTGGAGCGGTGGATTTGTGGACATTGCACAGCAAACCTGCTCTGAGTGACATAAAAATTCCATTTCTGTATGCAAAAGTCATCATGAGGACAGTGGATTTGGGTTTCCTTTGAGAGGCCCTTGGAATTTGTGAGATTACAAACAAGAGACGGCTCCTGTTTGGGAAGGAATATTTGCCCTAGACATTAGAATCAACTAGAAGCTTAATCAATCAGTCAGCCATAGGAAATTCCTCAAGAATTACCATGTCAAATAAATTTTAAATACAGTAATATCCAGTTTATAATTTGCATATATAGGTATCTCCAAATCTTAATAAATTTTTTAATAAATTTGTATTATTGACACCTTGGGTACATGAGATAGGTGCTGTTTTCCATATTTAGCAAATGAAGCACACTGGAGAGAAATACAGCAAGAGGGAGAAATTACAAAATGACCGATGATGAATGAACGAAAAGCACTGAATAGCAATTTTAAGTGACGTAAAAAGCAACCAGTTAAAAAAATAGACTTTCTTCATGATTCTTCAGTAGTATTGAGGAGGTACTGGACTGTTGGCTGTCACACAAAATATGTAGTCTATTTAGATATTTATAGAAAGGATGCCCCCATCCTTTAGATATTGATAGAAAGGATACCCCCCTATGGCTCATTCAGATTATTGGTTTTCAGTCCAGGGGCAGATGGCATCTTGATGGCATTCCATTCACCTATGCTCTCATCCACACATCATGCAATCCATCGAAAATGCCTACATATTGTCCTTTAAAACATATGCCATTTGTGACTGCTTATCATCACCTCCACTACAACCATTCCAGGCCAAGCCACCATCTACACTTGAGCCACTGCAACATTTTCTAAGACTTCTCCTTACTTCCTACTTTGCCTTACAGCCTTCCCTATACACAGATCATATTTTTAAATGGCAAATCAGATCATATCACTCACTTGTCCCAAACAATTTTATTCCATTTTACTGTTAGTAACTCAAATATCTTAACATTATAAGGCCCTGACTCCTGCCTAATGTATCACTCCCTGACACTCTCTCTGCTTAGTACAAAATTTCTTGTTATTCTTCAAAGGCATTACTTAGCACCTTTATGCTTGTATTTCTCACTGAATTATTTTTTTTTCACATCTTCCCATAGCTTGTTCCTTCAGCATACCTTAAGACTCTACTCTTCCTGAAATAGATTTCTCATCATTCTCTTTACTTTTTCTTTCAGAGTACATATTATTGATTTTTCTTTACCTTTGTGTTAACTTTTTCATTTCACTATAATTTTAAATGAACCAAAAACAGGTTGAAAAAATTCAAAACCTTCCTATATATCCTCTATTTTGATTCAACAATTGTTTACATTTTGTCCATTTGCTTTTGCTTTATCATTCTCTCCATGTATCTATATCTACCTCTAATAATCAGTATTATTGTTATACTTCTCAGTAAAATTATAAAAATACAAAAATAAAGAAATTTAGCATTGATATTGTATTATCATCTAATCAATCGTCCATATTTAAATTTTGTAAATTGTCCTAATAAAGTCCTAATGTTCATTATAGTTTTCTTCTTTCAGGGTCTAACTTTTTTTTTTTAAGATTTATTTATTTATTTATTTATTTATGGTCATGCTGCTTTGTGTGTGGGATCCTAGTTCCCCAACCAGGGATCGAACATGTGCCCCCTGCAATGGAAGCACAGAGTCCTACGACTGGACTGCCAGGGAATTCCCCTCAGGGTCTAATTCTGGATCATCTGTTTAGTTTTTATGTCTCTTAAGTTTTTTGAGAATGCACAGTCTATGGACAGGCCCTTTGTTGTTGTTTACTGCTAATACCAGTGATTAGAACAGGAGAGGTAGCATAGAACTAAGATTACAAGCATGGGCTCTAGAGCCTGGCTTGGTCTTGTCATCTATCAGCTGTGTAACCTGTGGCAGGTGATATAAATTCTCTGTGCCCCAGGTTCTTCATTTGTAAAATTTTCTAGGGCTGTTGTATGATTAAAGAAATTCATGTGTAAGTGCTATACTAATCTCTGGTATATAGTGAGCAATATATGTCATTGTAAAATAAATAAAGTGTCCCACAGGTATCTGGCACTCAGTAAATATCTGTTGAATGAATAAATAGGTTTGGCGATACATGATATAGTAGTATAGATTGCATACAAGTCCCAGATGCTTACAATTATAGTTTCAAAAGGATGATCCTGATCATTGGTATGGAGGGAGAGGAAACTCTGTGGTCATTCAATGATCCAGGCTGACAGAAGCCCTGCTATTGTCAATACATAGCATTCAAGGTCGCTCTGGATATCAATATACCACTAGTACAAGGGGAAAAGAGGACAAAAATGGTGAAGGAGCCCATGGAGATTATTTATAGACCGGGTCTATAATAGGAATAAATATAATTTGTTTGCTGGAATTCAGCCACATGCCATACCTAACCATAAAAGAGGGCGGCAAATGTTGTTTAGCTATAAGCACAGAAGTAACAGAAAAGTATTTTAGTGAACAGCTATGCAGACTGAACACTGCAAAAAATTGATAAAAAATAAGGAAGTAAAGATGACAACTTTCATTTATTAATCATATCCAAGATGCTAGAAACTTTGCACCTACAATACAGAATTTCAAAATCATAACTATTAAAGGAGCAGATTCCTGTAAGTGACAATAAATTATTTTCCCATAATGATAAATAGCAATGACTCAGGGCTGCGTAATCAAGGGAAATGCAAATGCTGAGGCAGTAAGAAGTGAATGGTAATACTTTGGGAAATGGTGGGTGATCCAATGTGACTTGAGTCACAGAATGAATGGAGGCATGCAGTTGGGGAAGGCAAATATATATATAACCACTGTGTCCATAAATTTCTTATAATCTTAAACTATAAAGTGGCTTATCAGGATTCTCTCTTTCACTCCAGTTAGGCTTTTAGCCCTCTTTCTATCTACCCATCAAAAATGTTCTTGTCAAGGTTACTGTGACTTTCACATTGCTAAATTAAATTACAAGTTATAGACCTACTTATATAAAAATATATCCAAATAATTATTACAGTGATCACAATAATAATAAACAATAATGAAGCCATTAGACCACATCTACTGTTACCAGAAAAAACAAACAAACAAAAAAAACAAAAAACTTCATTCTTCCTGGGTTGGTGACTCACAAAATAGATAGAATAACTGCCCTAGTGTGCAAATAATATCTTTGGTTTTCCAATCATGTACAGGGCATAACATTTCCTTTAATATAAAAACAGATGTCATACAGAGTGAAGTAAATCAGAAAGAGAAAAACAAATACCATATGCTAACACATATATATGGAATCTTAAAAAAAAAAATGTCATGAAGAACCTAGGGGCAGGATGGGAATAAAGACACAGACCTACTAGAGAACGGAGATCGAGACACAGACAGATTAAGTAATTTCTCTAAGGTCTAACAACTAGCCAGTGTTTCAATCCAGGCAGTGTGTTTCTAGTCTCTCTGTACTTAACCTCTATGCTGCTCACGTGCTGTCTGATCAAGATGGCCTTAATGTTCCTCTCAGCTTAACTAAACTTTAGAAAGATTTCTTCCTGATTATATGCCTCTGACTACCTTTCCTAGAGCATTTCTGCCCCTTTTATATGTGAATTTCCCAGGTTCTTCACAGTTTTACTTCCCAGGAATGTCTTTATCAAGGATTAGGGAGCCACTTCTTTGAAATGTAATCATTAAGAAAGATAGCGCAAAAAAAAAAAAAAGTATATGAAAATATGCTCAAAATCATTAAGCACAAGGGAAATGAAAATCAAAGTTACAATGTGATATTACCTTATACCTGTTATGATGGCCATTATTAAAAATATATATGTGTATGTATACATATACCTACACACATATACTTGTTGACCATTTGTATGTCTTAGGTGGAGAAATGTCTATTCATGTCCTTTGCCTAATTTTTAATCAGATTATTATTTTTTGCACTATCTTTCTTGATGATTACATTTCAAAGCGGTGGCTCCCTAATATATATATAAATATGTGTGTATATA
>RJWK010028704.1:0-25668 GCA_004363435.1 Platanista minor | reverse complement strand
TTATTGATCTTTGCTATCGTTTCCTTCATTTCTTTTTCATTTATTTCTGATCTGATCTTTATGATTTCTTTCCTTCTGCTAACTTTGGGGTTTTTTTGTTCTTCTTTCTCTAATTGCTTTAGGTGCAAGGTTAGGTTGTTTATTCGAGATGTTTCCTGTTTCTTAAGGTAGGATTGTATTGCTATAAACTTCCCTCTTACAACTGTTTTTGCTGCATCCCATAGGTTTCGGGTCGTCGTGTCTGCATTGTCATTTGTTTCTAGGTATTTTTTGATTTCCTCTTTGATTTCTTCAGTGATCACTTCGTTATTAAGTAGTGTATTGTTTAGCCTCCATGTGTTTGTAATTTTTACAGATCTTTTCCTGTAATTGATATCTAGTCTCATAGCGTTGTGGTCAGAAAAGATACTTGAGACAATTTCAATTTTCTTAAATTTACCAAGGCTTGATTTGTGACCCAAGATATGATCTATCCTGGAGACTGTTCCATGAGCACTTGAGAAAAATGTGTATTCTGTTGTTTTTGGATGGAATGTCCTATAAATATCAATTAAGTCCATCTTCTTTAATGTATCATTTAAAGCTTGTGTTTCCTTATTTATTTTCATTCTGGATGATCTGTCCATTGGTGAAAGTGGGGTGTTAAAGTCCCCTACTATGAATGTGTTACTGTCGATTTCCCCTTTTATGGCTGTTTGTTTTTGCCTTATGTATTGAGGTGCTCCTGTGTTGGGCGCATAAATATTTACACTTGTTATATCTTCTTCTTGGATCGACCCCTTGATCATGATGTAGTGTCCTTCTTTGTCTCTCCTAATAGTCTTTATTTTAAAGTCTATTTTGTCCGATATGATAATTGCTACTCCAGCTTTCTGTTGGTTTCCATTTGCATGGAATATCTTTTTCCATACCCTTACTTTCAGTCTGTATGTGTCTTTAGGTCTGAAGTGGGTCTCTTGTATATATGCTTGTAGCCAGCATATATATGGGTCTTGTTTTTGTATCCATTCAGCCAGTCTGTGTCTTTTGGTGGGAGCATTTAATCCATTTACATTTAAGGTGATTATCGATATGTATGTTCCTTTTCCCATTTTCTTAACTGTTTTTGGTTTGTTACTGTAGGTCTTTTCCTTCTCTTGTGTTTCTTGCCTAGAGAAGTTCCTTTAGCATTTGTTGTAAAACTGGTTTGGTGGTGCTGAACTCTCTCAGCTTTTGCTTGTCTGTAAACGTTTTAATTTCTCCATCTTGAAGAAATTAAAGATGGCTTGAAGAGTTTCTGTCTTGAAGAGTTTCTGCTGAAAGATCAGCTGTTAACCTTATGGGGATTCCCTTGTGTGTTATTTGTTGTTTTTCCCTTGCTGCTTTTAATATGTTTTCTTTGTATTTAATTTTTTATAGTTTGATTAGTATGTGTCTTGGCGTGTTTCTCCTTGGATTTATCCTGTATGGGACTCTCTGTGCTTCCTGGACTTGATTAACTATTTCCTATCCCATATTAGGGAAGTTTTCAACTATAATCTCTTCAAATATTTTCTCAGTCCCTTTCTTTTTCTCTTCTTCTTCTGGTACCCTTATAATTCGAATGTTGGTGTGCTTAATGTTGTCCCAGAGGTCTCTGAGACTGTCCTCAGTTCTTTTCATTCTTTTTTCTTTATTCTGCTCTGCAGTAGTTATTTCCACAATTTTATCTTCCAGGTCACTTATCCGTTCTTCTGCCTCAGTTATTCTGCTATTGATCCCATCTAGAGTATTTTTAATTTCATTTATTGTGTTGTTCATTGTTGCTTGTTTCATCTTTAGTTCTTCTAGGTCCTTGTTAATTCTATTTCTAAGGATTTGGATCATCTGTACTATCATTATTCTGAATTGTTTTTCAGATAGACTGCCTATTTCCTCTTCATTTGTTAGGTCTGGTAGGTTTTTATCTTGCTCTTTCATCTGCTGTGTGTTTTTCTGTCTTCTCATTTTGCTTATCTTACTGTGTTTGGGGTCTCCTTTTCGCAGGCTTCAGGTTTGTAGTTCCCGTTTTTTTTGGTGTCTGTCCCCAGTGGCTAAAGTTGGTTCAGTGGGTTGTGTAGGCTTCCTGGTGGAGGGGACTAGTGCCTGTGTTCCAGTGTATAAGGCTGGATCTTGTGTTTCTGGTGGGCAGGTCCACGTCTTGTGCTGTGTTTTGGGGTGTCTGCGGACTTTTATGATTTTAGGCAGCCTCTCTGCTAATGGGTGTGGTTGTGTTCCTGTCTTGCTAGTTGTTTGGCGTAGGGTGTGCAGCACTGTAGCTTGCTGGTCGTTGAGTGAAGCTGGGTGCTGGTGTTGAGATGGAGCCCTATGGGAGGTTTTCGCTGTTTGAAATTTATGTGGAGTTGGGAGGTCTCTTGTAGACCAGTGTCCTGAAGTTGGCTCTCCCACCTCAGAGGCACAGCACTGATTCCTGGCTGCAGCACCAAGAGCCTTTCATCCACACGGCTCAGAATAAAAGGGAGAAAAAGTAGAAAGAAAGAAAGAAAGAAAGAAAGAAAGAAAGAAAGGAAGGAAGGAAGGAAGGAAGGAAGGAGGGAAGGAGGGAAGGAGAGAAGGAGGGAAGGAAGGGAGGGAAGGAGGGAAGAAAGGAAGGAGGGAAGGAAGGAAGGAGGGAAGGAAGGAAGGAGGGAAGAAGGGAAGGGAGGGAGGGAGGAAGGGAGGAAGCGAGGGAAAGAGGGAAGGAGGGAAGGAAGGAAGGAGGGAAGGAAGGGAGGAGGGAAGGAAGGAAGGAGGCAAGGAAGAAAGAAGGATAAAATAGAATAATGTAAGATAAAATAAAATAAGGTTATTAAAATAAAAAATTAATTATTAACATAGAAAATTATTTTAAAAGGTTAAAAAAAAAACCATACAGATAGAACGCTAGGACAAATGGTGAAAGCAAAGCTATACAGACAAAATCTCATGCAGAAGAATACACATACACACTCACAAAAAGAGGAAAAGGGGAAAAAAATAATAAATCTTGCTCTCAAAGTCCACCTCCTCAATTTGGAATGATTCGTTGTCTATTCATGTATTCCACAGATGCGGGGTACATCAAGTTGATTGCGGGGATTTAATCCGCTGATCCTGAGGCTGCTGGGAGCCTTCCCTTTCTCTTCTTTGTTCGCACAGCTCCTGGGGCTCAGCTTTGGATCTGGCCCCGCCTCTGCGTGTAGGTCGCCGAAGGGCGTCTGTTCTTCGCTCAGACAGGACGGGGTTAAAGGAGCAGCTGACTCGGGGTCTCTGGCTCACTCAGGCCGGGCGCGGGGGGGGCGGCGGAGGGAGGGGCATGGAGTGTGGGGCGAGCCTGCGGCGGCAGAGGCCGGCGGAACGTTGCACCAGCCTGAGGAGAGCCGTGCGTTCTTCTGGGGAAATCGTCCCTGGATCCCGGCACCCTGGCGGTGGCGGGCTGCACAGGCTCTGAGAAGGGAGTTGTGGAGAGTGACCTGTGCTCGCACACAGGCTTCCTGGTGGCGGCAGCAGTAGCCCTAGTGTCTCAGGCCTGTCTCTGGGGTCTGCGCTGGTAGCCGCGGCTCACGCCCGTCTCTGGAGCTCCTTTAAGCAGCGCTCCCAATCCCCTCTCCTCGCACACCAGGAAACAGTTCCTCGGCAGTTCCAGACTTTTTCCCGGACTCCCTGCCAGCTAGCCGTGGTGCGCTAACCCCCTGCGGGCTGTGTTCACGCCCCCAACCCCAGTCCTCTCCCTGCGCTCCGACCGAAGCCCGAGCCTCAGCTTCCAGCCCTGCCCGCCCCGGCGGGGGAGCAGAGAAGCCTCTCGGGCTGGTGAGTGCCGGTCGGCGCCGATCCTCAGTGCGGGAATCTCTCCGCTTTGCCCTCCACGCCCCTGCGGCTGTGCTCTCCTCTGCGGCTCCAACGCTTCCCCCCTCCGCCACCCGCAGTCTCCGCCCGCGAAGGGTCTTCTCAGTGTGTGGAAACCTTTCCTGCTTTACAGCTCCCTCCCACTGGTGCCGGTCCCGTCCCTATACTACTGTCTCTGTTTTTTCTTTTTTCATTTGCCCTACCCAGGTACGTGGGGGGTTTCTTGCCTTTTGGGAGGTCTGAGGTCTTCTGCCAGCGTTCAGTAGGTGTTCTGTAGGAGTTGTTCCACATGTAGATGTATTTCTGGTGTATCTGTGGGGAGGAAGGTGATCTCCGCGTCTTACTCTTCCGCCATCTTCTTCCCTCTCCACAGAGTAAGTTTTTAATTTTGATGAAGTCCAATTTATCCATTTTTTTCTTTAATGGATCATATTTTTGATGTCACATCTAAGAGCTCTGCCTAACTCAAGTTCACAAGGATTTTCTCCTATGTTTTCTTCTAAAGTTTATAGGTTTACATTTTACATTTAAGTCTATGATCCATTTTGAATTAATTTTTGTGTAAAGTGTGAGGTATGTTTCGAGGTTCAGTTTTTTTGGACACAGATTCCACCATCACTTGTTAAAAAGATGATCCCTTAACTACTGAGTTGCCTCTGCACCTTTGTCAAACATCAATTGACTATATTCTTGTGGGTTATTTTTGAGGTCTCTGTTCCATTTAGCTCATCTATATGTTTATCCTCTCACTAATATCACACTGTCTTAATTACTATAACTTTATAGTAACTTTTAAAGTTGGGACAGTTGAGTCTTAAGAATTTTGTTCTTATTTTACAAAATTGTTTTGACTCAGTTCCTTTTTCATATAAATTTTGGAATTAGCTTGTCTATATCTGACAAAATATTTTGTTAAACTTCTGATTGTGGTTATGTAAAATCTGTAGAATAATTTGGGGAGAATTGACATATTAACAGTAGTGAGTCTTCCAGTCCATGAATGTGATACGTCTCTCCATCTATTCATGTCTTTGGTTTCTTTCATCAGTTTTTTTTTTTTTTGTAGTTTTCAGCGTATAGATCCTGTACATATTTTGTTACATTTATTCCTAATTATTTCTAATTTTTTGGAGCTATTGTAAATGGTATTGTTTTAAAATTTTTGATTTCTAGCTGTTCATTGTAGTACACAGAGATTTTCATATGTTAACTTTGTATACTATGGCCTTGCTAGAACTTCTTAGTTCTAGGAAAGTTTTTAAAATAGATTCTTTGGGATTTTCTACATGGACAGTCATGTCATCTGTGAATAGGGACAGTTTTACTTATTTTTTTCAGCTTTATTGAGGTATAACTGACAAAACGTGTGTATTTTAAAGTGTGCTACTTGAAGTTTTGATATATGTATACATATATTGTGAAATCATTCAATCTGTATGCCTTTTTCCCCTTATTAGACTGCCTAGGACTTTTAGTACAAAGATGAATAAGAATAGTGAGAGCTGACATTCTTGTCTTGTTCCCTATCTTAGCAGAAATGCCTTCCATGTTTCACTATCAAGTATGACGTTAACTGCTCTACCTTGCCATTATAGTGTGAAAGTCGACGTGGACAATACATAAATGAATGGGCATAGCTGGGTTGCAATAAAAGTTTATTTATTGACACTGAAATTTGAATTTCATATAATTTTATATATTATGAAATATTATTCTTCTTTTGATTTACCCTATTTAAAAATATAAAAATCATTCACAGCTGTGGCTCATATAAAAACACATGGCAGGCCAGATTTAGCCTTCAGGACATCCTTTGCCAGCCATTGCTCTAGTCTATTCTTCCACATTTTCCCCCTAAATGTAAATACATATTTACATTTCCCCCCAAATGTAAATAGAGATGCATTAATTTTTTTCCAGTTTTCTTACTTTAATAATTTTAGTGACATCAAAACATTTAACCCACAGATATAGAAAACAAACTTCTGGTTACCAAAGGGGAAAGCAGGGGGGCAGGGATAAATTAGGAGGTTGGGATTAACATATACATACTACTATATATAAAATAGATAACCAACAAGGACCTATTGTACAGCACAGGGAACTATATGCAATATTTTGTAATAACGTATAAGGGAAAAGAATCTGTAAAAGAAGATATATATATATATTGGAATCACTGTGCTGTACACCTGAAACTAACATGACATTGTAAATCAACTGTACCTCAATTAAAAAATTTTTTAAAAAAAGTATGATGCTAGCTGTAAATTTTCTGTAGATGCCCTTTACCAGGTTAGGGAAATTCATTTTTATTCCTTGTTTGTTGAGAGATTTTTAAAAAATCATGAGCATATATTGAATTTTGTCAAATGTCAAAATGTCTTCTGCATCTGTTAATATAATCATATATATATGTATATGTGTATATATATGTACGTGTCTGTATATTTTTTCTTCTGTAGTCTGTTGACACGGTGGATAACATGGATCGATTCTTAAATTTCAGTCATCTTCATTCCTGGAATAAACAAAATTGGCCATGATGTATTATTCTTATTATATATTCTTGGATTCAACATGCTAATATTTTATCGAGGATTTTTGCATCTATGTTCACAAAGGAATATTAATCTTTAGTTTTCTTTTCCTATATGGTCTTTGTCTGGTTTTGTTATCATGGTAATGCTGACCTCATAAAGTGTGTTGGGAAGTGTTCCCTCCTTTTCTACGTTCTGGAAGAGATTGTGTAGAGTCGGTATTATGTCTCTTAGATGTTGATAGAATCTGACAGTGAGACCATCTGTGCTTCGAATTTTCTTTTTTGGAAGGTTTTCTAACTATAAATTTAATTTCTTAATAGAGGGCTACTCAGATCATCAGATTCTTCTTGAGTGAGCTTTTGTAGTTTTTATATTTCAAGGAATTGGTCCATTTCATCTAAATTGTCAAATTTATAGGTGTAGAGTTGGTCGAAGTATTTGCTTATTCCCATATTAATGTCTGTGAGGCCAGTAGTGAAGCCCCTGCTTTCATTTATGGTATTGGTAATTTGTGTCTTCTCCCTTTTTTTCTTGATCAGTCTGACCAAGGTTTATCAATTTTATTGATTTTTAAAAATTAACCAAATTTTTTTTTTTTTTTTTTTTGCGGTACGCGGGCCTCTCCCTGCTGTGGCCTCTCCCACTGTGGAGCACAGGCTCTGGACGCGCAGGCTCAGTGGCCATGGCTCACGGGCCCAGCCGCTCCGCGGCATGTGGGATCCTCCCGGACCGGGGTACGAACCCGTGTCCCCTGCATCGGCAGGCGGACTCAACCATTGCACCACCAGGGAAGCCCAAAATTAACCAAATTTTGATTTTGTCTTTCTCTACTGTTTTTGTTTTTAATTTCATTGGTTTCTACTTCTGTCTTTATTACTTCCTTCCTTTCTGGTTGCATTTTTATTTTGCTCTTCTTTTTCTACTTTCTTAACATGGAAGCTTAGATTATTGGCCTTGAGATATTTCTTTTGTCCTTTAATATAAGCATTTAACATAAAATTTCCTACCAACACAGCTTTAGCTACATCCCACAAATTTTCATTAAGCTCAGAATATTTTTTGATTTACCTTTAGACTTTTTTTGACCTATAGGTTATTCATAAGTGTGCTGCTAAACTTCCAAGTGTTTGGGAATCTCCAGATATCTTTCTGTTATTGATTTATAGTTTATTCCCATTTTGGCCAGAGAACATACTTTATAGGATTTCAATTCTTTTAAATTTGTTACTTTGTTTTATGACCCAAGATATGGTCTATCTTTGTGAATATTCCATGTGCAGTTAAAAAGAACGTTTTCTGCTGTTGTTGGGTGTGGTATTTTTTAAATGACAATTAGGCTAAGTTGGTCATATTGTTGAGGTCTACTTTTACTGATTTTCTGTATAGTTTTTCTATCAATTACAGAGAGGAATGTTGAAGTCTCCAAATATTAACTGTGGACTTGTCAGTTTCTCCTTACGCTATATTTTGAAGCTCTTTTGTTAGCTCCATACATATTTAGGATTGCTATGTCTTCATGGTAAATCGACTCTTGTCATTATGTAATATCTTGCTTTATCTCTGATAACTCTCCTGTTTCTGAAATCTACATTTTTCTGATATTAATAGCCATTCCAAGTTTCTTTTAATGTTTGTATAGTACATTTTTTTTACCAGCTTTTTACTTTTAACCTATCTGCATCTTTACATAAAAAGTGGTTTTCTTGTAGACAACATGTAGTTGGGTCTTTAAAAGAAATCCAGTCTAGCAATCTCTCTCTTTTAATTGAGTTGTTTAGACGATTTGCATTTAATGTAATTATTGATATGTTTGGATTTAAGACTGAGATTTTATTTGTTCCTTGTACTTTTTTTCCTTGATTTCCCCTTTCCTGACTTCTTTTGGGTTATTTGAATATTTTTTATTGTTCCGTTTAAATTAATATCTTGGTCTTTTTATTACATCTCTTTGTACAGATTTTTTTGGTGGTTCTCTAGGGATAACAATATACACACTTAACATACAATATACATACTGAACAGGCTACTTAAAATTAATATTTTACCACTTCAAGTGAAATTTAGAAATGTTACAATCCATTATTTCTTTTACTCTCCAACCTTTGTATTACAGTTGTCATAAGTTTTACATGTATATACTACCAGATAATGTTATAATTTTTGTTCTCAACTATCATATGTATTTTAAAGTACTAAAGGGAGAAAAATAGTCTATTATTGTTACCCAGATGTTTACCAATTCTGTTACTCTAGCTTCATTTCTGAAGTTCCGAGTTTTTCACTGGTACCATTTCCTTTCTTTCTGAACTCCCTTTAGCATTTATTTCAGAGAAGGTCTGCTGGTGACAAATTTTCTTAATTTTCTTTCATCTGAGAATGTCTTTATTTTGCCTTCATTCCTGAAGGATATTTTTTAGTAGCTATAGAATACTGGGTTGACAGTAGTTTTCTTTTAATACTTTAAGAATGTTCCAAATATGTATAAAATGGATAACTAATAAGAACCTGCTGTATAAAAAAATAAATAAAATTCAAAAAAAAAAAAAAAGAATGTTCCACTGTCTTCTGGCTCTATGAATTCTAGTTAGAAATCCATAGTCATTTATATGTATTTTTCTCCTATATGTAAAATGTTGTTTTTCTATGGTTGCTTTCAAGATTTTTTTCTTTGTCTTTGGTCTTCAGTAACTTGATTATGATATAACAAGGCATGATTTTCTTTGAGTATATCCATTTTGGGTTTGCTGAACTTCTTGAATTCATAAAGTAATGTCTTTCTACAAATTTGAGAAGTTTATATCCATTATTTCTTCAAATACTTTTTCTGCACTGATCTCTTTCTTCTCTCCTTCTGGAAAGACTTCAAAGACACAAATGTTAGACCTTTTGATATTGCCTCACAGTTTCCTGAGGCTCTGTTCATTATTTTCTCACTCTTCTATCCCCCCATCTATTGTATATATTGGATAACTTTTATTGATCTGTCGTCCTCAGGTTAACTGACTCATTCCTCTGTTATATCCATTGCTTTATGGAGCCCATCCAATGAAAGTTTAAATTTCAGTTATTGCTTCTTTCAGATCTAAAATTCCATTTGGTTATTTTTTTTTCCATTTTTAAAATTGTGGTAAAGTACACGTGACATAAAATTTACCACCTTAACCATTTAAAAATGTATAGTTCAGTGGTATTAAATACATTCATAATGTTGTGCAACCATCACTACCATCCATCTTCATAACTCTTTTCATCTTGTAAAACTCTATACTCATTACATAGAAACTCCTCATTCTGACCCCCAGGCCTGGCAACCACCATTCTACTTTCTGTCTCTATGCTAGCGACTATGCCAAGCACCTTGTGTTAGTGGAATCATCCAGAATTTGTCTTTTGTGGCTGGTTTATTTCACTTAGCATAATGTCCTCAAGGTTACTCTGCATTGTAGTATATGTCAGAATTTTCTTCTCTTCTTAAGGCTGAATAATATCATTTGGTTCTTTTTTAAGCTTCTATTTCTTTGCTGAGAATTTCTATCGTTCCATTTGTTTTGAGAGTATTTTCCCTGATTTCATGGAACATTGTTATCATAGCTGCTTTAAAAATCTTTGATAATTTCAACATGACTATCATTTCAGAATGGGCTCCTATTGATAGTCTTTTCCCCTGCAAGTTGTTGAGATTTTTTGATTCTTTGTGTACTGAGTAATTTTGGATTATATCCTGGACATTTTGAAACTTTGGGTTTTTAAAAAAAATTTGTGGAGAACTTTGATTTTTCTTTAAAAGAAGGCAGTTAGATTAGGAGGGTGCAGGCCACAAATCCTCACCCATCTTCTTTGGCCGGCAGTTTCAATTTCAGTTAAGTTTTCAAAGACTGCAATACTATCTGATTTTTCCCCAAGTGTGTGCCTCCCCTCCCCCAAGGGCACACTACATTGTAATTCAGTTCTTCAAGCCTTTAGTATATTGTCTTGAGTCAGTTACATACATGCCCAGCTTGTGTCCAGGACTTCATACACAGCATTATTGGATGGCTTTCTCAAGCTCCCCACTTCCCTGTGCTTTTCTCCCACACTCTCTGACTCCCAAGGGCCTCCTTACTTTGTAAGGCTTCACTTTGGAAATGCCATGGTCACTTGCACCCACATTCCATTGACCAAAGCAAGTCATACGGCCAAGCCAAGATCGTGAGCTTGCCTGTTCTAGGGCTCTACAAATCCACATGGCAGAGGCAGGGAGTAAAAGATGGGAAACAAAAGTCCAACCTACCATTGTAACAGTGAGACTCAGAATCACAGAACACCCCGGCCTCAGATGGCTCAGCTGGGTTGCCCACAGTCCTCCAGATTACTGGTGCCACCTTTCCTTTAATGTCTTGTAAACTGGCTTGAACCACAGCTCAGGCTCTCTGCAAAGTCCAGGGCATTCCCAAAGAGGTCTACAGATTCCCCCGGGCTTAGGGTCTCCTGATCACTGCTTCTCCTGGTTTCCTTTCTCCTCTCAGTTTTATCCATGTCCCTCCCGTGCCTGTTCTCCTTTTTCCACCTCCACTTGCACCCCAGCTTAGGGCTCAGGTTTGCATAATCAAAAACCCTTGCTTTGCTTGACAGAGCAAAAAGCCATTTATTCTGAGCTTCTCTTTAGCCCCATAAAATGCCTGTGCATTTTTTTTTTCCCTTCCTGTTAACTCAATAACATTCTGAGGCACAGCAAACCGCCTGTCTGGGTGAAGACATAAACTAAAGGGGACTAGCATAAAGATTTGTCCCACATCAACTCCTTTCTGGAGTTGTGGTGTTGGAGGAGTGTCTTTTCTTTCTTCCTGATGTTTGTATTAGCATAGGAGGGGCGCTGAAAAACACTAGGGTGAGAAAGTCAGTTTATGGTTGTTTAGTTCAGCCTTTCCAAAACTTACTTGGCCATGGAACACCTCTGTCATGGAGCATCTGTGAACACCTGAAAGCTCAAGGTGTGGGAAAGCCATCGAGAATGGGGGGTGGTTGTGAGGATTAAAAGAAGGAAGCTGAGCCTCAGGTAGTTTTTGGTGATGCCGGTTCCCTTCCCTCTCTAGAGACCCCACCCTGTCAGTGACCCTGAAAAATTATCCAAATGAGGAAACTACTAAGAGCGAGAGAGGAAGCACTACTAGTTATTACACCAGGGCAGTAGGCATATACTGGGCTGTCCTGGGCCAAGGAGGGCATAAGGTCCCCTACCTATTTGTGTTATAGCTGGTGGTAGCTGCAAATGAGCTGTAAATTCTCTGTAGGTCTCAGTTTCCCCACCTGTGGAATGAGGGCCTCTTAGTTCATTTATTTTTCCATTTATTCAATCAGTCAACAAATATGTAACACAGCTTTCCTAGGAGCTAGCACTGTGCTGGGCCTTCAGGAGCCAACAGTGGGATGAGAGCCTCCCTACCTTCAAGGGGGTCACCATATAGAAGGAGAGACAGATGTGGGACTGTTCGGGGATTGTGGTCTCAGCTTCACCTTGACTTTAACCCTGAATCCCCGAACAGAGACCAGTCTAGAAGGGCCTTTTGGTGGTACATCCTGGGCTGTCACAGGAAGATGATCCCATAGCACCTGGAGCCTCCCCTCACCTGCACTGGTTCCATCAACTTCTAGGCTGGAGTCCTAGTGAACTGGCGGAGGCACGGCCACCTCTCTCTCTCCCTGGGAGCACTAATCACTACTCACCTGCTGCTCTGGGGAATGATTACCTGTCAAGGTTCATTTGAGCCCGTGGCTTCCTGGAGATTCTCCCCACCCCCTGCATCAGGCCATCCTGATGGCAGCAGGGAAGCTGCTCCCCGGGAAGTGAGAGAGAGGAAAATTACCTTCCACTGTACCTCACCACCTATTTGGACTGGCAGCCACAGCAACAGCTTGCGTCCTGCCAAGCCTGATAACAGAACTGTCATGGTCCGTGGACAGTCTGGCCCTGGGAGGTGAGTGGTGAGGATTCCAGGAAATTGTGGAGATTGCCGGCAAAATAGGCCTCTTCAAATCAGGTTGCCTTGCTGAGTGATTTCAGACTTGGCAAATTGCATCTTGAGCAGGGCCTGTTACTTTGCTTCCCTCAGCCCAACTATTAAAGCTTTCTTCAAAGACCATCACCACTAGAGACAGCTGGCTTTGGATTTGAATCTCTGTATGTGACCAGGTGCACAAGTGTAGATAAGTTACTTCCCAGGGACAATACTTCATGGGGATAATAACTGCATCAGTCAGGACCCTTTTGATTATAAGGGAAAGAAAAGCAGAAGAGGAACTATAAGCTTATTAAATGAAATGTCCAGGGGAATTTCAGGTATGGCTGGATCCAGGTGATCAGATGAGGTCTTCAGGAATCCATCTCTCCCTGTAAGTTGACTCTTAATCTTTCTCCTTTTTCGCTTCCCTACCACACAACCCCTCTCTTCCTGGAGGCCCCCAGAGGTTCCAGCAGAAGGGAGAGCTTCACTAGCTCAGTAATTCCAAAAAAGTCTCAGGATAGAATTTCATTGGTCAGTCCTGAGGTATATGCCCATCCCTAAGCTAATTGCTATAGCCAGAGGTTATGTGCAGTATTTCTAATTACTAACTGGCCAGCTGACATTATGTGCTCATCTCCTGGAACCCAAACCACCAAGGACCTAGGAAGTGGTGGCAGTGGGTCCCCAAAGAAAAATGCAGGAGGCGGTACTCTAGAGAAAGAGGGAGTAGGTTTCAAGCAGGCCAAAAACAGTCTCTTGATCAGGGAGAGATTGGAAATACTTACCAACCACTAGACCCAAGGCACTGACCAATAGGGTTGGAGGTTGCCAGAGCTGGGCAGGGCCCCAGAGGCCCCCTGCTGGGCTGCATGGTAACTATTTAGTTACTGGAGGGGGAGGAGGTGTGAGGGTACCTGGAGAGGGGCTGGGGCACACCGGGCTCAGGATGGCAACTGATACCAGCCAATAAAGGCACATTTCTGTATTTTTACCAACTGCTCTGGCTGCTCCAGTGCCTCTTGGTGAACATTCCCTGCTGACCACAGCTCTGCCCAGACCACCCACCTTGTTCTCTGAGGTCAACATCTGTTCGTGGCTTTAGCAGCACCCTAAGGCTTATCTGTGCACACTTCCTCCGTAGATCTTTATTAGCACGCGTGGGCCACTGTTCAGAACAGCCTGCCCCACAGGCCAGCAGACTTGTAGGTGGACCTTGCTGCGGTGCCAGTGGCAGTGAGCAGTGGGCCCAGCATCTCCACGTTCTCCCAAGCAGGGTCTGTGCTGTTGTGTATTCAGTAACCTTAGACCTCAGGCTGCTTCATCTGCGTCAGCCTCAAAATAGCTGATGTTTGCACAGCACCTATTGGTGCCAGGTACAAGTCTAAACACCTTCCCTGTGTTAACTCATTGAATCCTCACAGCAACCTCATGAGGGAGGAACCATGATTACCCCCATTTTACAGATGAGAAACCGAAGCACACGGAGGTTCACGGAGGTTCACCAACTTGCTCAGGTCACACAACTAGTTAGTGGCAGGGCTGAGACTTGAACCTAGGATGTCTGGCTCCTCATGAGGATTAAACGGGATGATGGAGGCAGGAAGTGCAAATGCCTGGCAGGGGGGCAGCACCCAGTGAAGTCACCTCTACTCTGATTAGCTCTTGGCTCAATAAACTGGCACTGAGCACCTGCTGTACATATGGCCTGTGCCGGGGCCTGGGGTTTGGGGGTTTGAATCAGGAAACAGGATTCGCAACCCTCTGGGAAGAGACAGTCCAGCGGGAATGATGTGATACATGGACAAATATCACCGTTGAACGGGAGGATCACAGGGAGGTTCAAGGTGTTGGGCTCAGAGGTGGCGAGAGATGCCCACCATGGGGAAGGTCAGGATGGGCTCCACGGAGGGGGCTGCAGACGAATGGGGCCTTGAAAGAAGGGTGTGCAGTCATAGGCAATGAAGTTCTCTTGGTGGCAGGAATCAGAAACTCACTCAAGCTAACTTACACCCAGAGGGGGATCCAGGACCTGGGGTGGCCCCCCAGATCCAAGGTCAGGAGTGGAGAGCAGGGAGTGGGCAGAGCTGGGGGTCTCCCTCACGGTCCTGGGTTTCTGCCCCTTTCACACGTCGTGGTCACCCCCTTCCCCCCGCCAGCACCCTCCTTGACTAGGCCCATGACAGAACCCCGCACCAGACCCCTTGAGTTTATGCAGTGTACAGTTTACACGTTATAGGTCTGGCCAAGGAAAGAATAACTCCTGGGTCTAATACTGTTACCCCTGCCAGGCCCAGCTCTGGTCAAGGGAGCTGTGCTAGGATCAGGGTGATGCACAAAAAGCCTGTGGGTCCCATTGCTTGAGGGGGAGGGGAGAGTGGAGAGCGGGAGGCTAACTGGGAAGGCCCCCCAGGAGCCCCTCAGGGGGAGAATGTCGCCCAACGGTGACAAGGCCAGGTGGGCATTCTGGAGGTGGGAGGGGGGAGAAATATTGTCAGAAACAGTTAAGATGACACAATGGAGTCATGAGAGGCGGCCACAGCAGCTGGCCCTGTGCAGAGTCATTTCTATGCTCTTCCCCAATTAGACGTCACCTGAAGTAGATGCGGTGGCATCCCGGAGCATGAGGAACCTGAGACCTATTTGTTCAAGTTCACACAGCTGGGGAGTGGCAGAGCCAGGATTCAGAGGCAGAATTTCCTGGTGCCAAATTACACTGTCCACGTGCCCACACATCTGGATCACCTCCAGGTCAGCCCACACCCAGGATGAAGTCCAAGCCCTCCAAGGCCTTGGCCTGATCTGGTCCCCATCCTATGTGACCTCCTCTCCCTCCATTTCTTCCTCACTCTGCTCCAACCTCACTGGTCTCCTGGCCATCCCATGACCACACCCAGTACAGTCCCACACCAGGGTTTTGGCATGTGCCCGTCCCTCTGCCCCGGATGCTTATCCACCTGGATGCACACGACCCACCTGACTCAGGTCTCTGCTCAGATGTGCCCCCACCGCCCCCAGAAGGCCTTCTCTGAACACCTCATCACCGCAGCCTCTCCATGGCTGCCTCCACCCCTCTGCTTTATTCTTCACTATCATGTGTCCCTCTCTGACATCATATGCACATTTGTTTTTCTGGTCATTGTCCATGTTCTACAGTAAAATGCAAGGTCAAAGATTAGGCTGGTTTTGTTCACTGCTTTTTCCTGCTGTCTAGAGCATAGCTTGGCACACAAAAGACACTCAATAACTATTTGTGTGCAAATCAACCTATTAAAGGGGGTGTCAACACCTCCGCTATACATGTGTCATGATGATTACATTACATCGTGTATATATAGAACACATCATTGGCCTGACTCAGGGCAACTTGTCAATGAAAGTCATTATCATGATCTTTCCCTCAGTTGTACTCCTGCCCCAGGGTCCTGTGACTTTGCTAAAAGGCAGCAGCAGCCACCCAGTCACACTTGTTGAAAAGCTGGGTGTGGGGGTCACCAGCACCTCTTGCCCAGTATTCCTTCTCTCCACAAGGAAGGGTTGACTTCCCGGCCCCGTGTGGTTTTTGGGGGAGTAGTTGAGCAACTCATTCTGGCCAATTGTGAGTAAAAGTGCTTGCTATGGACTGAATTGTGTCCCCCCAACAGAATTCATATACTGAAGCCTGAACCCTCAATATGATGGTGTTTGGAGATGGGGCACTTGGGAGGTGATTAGGTTTAGATGAAGTCCTGAGGGTGGGACCCCTGTGATGGGATTAGTGTCCTTATAAGAAGAGATACCAGAGCTTGCTTCCTCTCCCTCTCTCCATACTCATGCATGGAGCAAAGGTCATGTGAGGACATGGCAAGAAGGTGGCCATCTGCAACAGAGAGAGAGCCCTCACCAGATGTCAACCCTGCCAGCACTTTGATCTTGGACTTCTAGTCTCCAGAACTGTGAGAAATAAATTCCTGTTGTTTAAGCCACTCAATACTATTCTAGTATTTTGTTATGGCAGCTTGAGCCGACTGAGACAGTGGTGTGTGTCAACTCTGAGCTGGAGCATTTGATGTTGATGGGAGACCCTCCAGAGTTCTCTGTTGATTTGCTACAGTGACTGGCAATGTAGCAAATGGTGGCCACTCTGTTGGCCTAAGTCCCTGAGTGAAGACCATAAGGGGCAGAGCCTCAGCTGGGCCTCAAAGGACACAAAGCCTGAGTGATAGATTTTTGACCTTTGTTGATTTGGGGGCTATTTATTACTGCAGCAGAGCCTTCCTTGTCCTGACTGATAAAGTTACAGGGGCTGGGAAGGTTATCCCTCAGTCACACATCAGAACAATAGCTCTTTAGGATAAAGGAGGGCTTGCTGTTGCTGGATTAATTCAGGCCTCGTCACTTCTCTGGTTCCTGGAGAGGAATAGCAGCGTGGAAGCCAGAAGAGCCCTGGTTTCCACACCCAACTCCTCCACACACCAGCTGTGTGACCTTAGACAAGGCACTACCTTCTCTGTGGCTCAGTTTTCTCTTCTGAACATGTGGGGATAACATGAACTTCCTCCTCCCACCCTCCAATGCACACACAGGTTCTTGAGGTAATGAATGTGAGAGCACAGCACAATCGTGGACCATTGATAAGATGAGGAGCCTGGACTGGCGACTGTTCCGGGGTCCCTGCCGGGCCCATGACTCTGTGCCCTTTGATCTCCCAGTTCCTGCAGCCTCCTGAGAAGGGGGCCCTGGTCACTCAGAAACGTTAGCACCGCTCAGTTGAGGAGATGCGATGAGTTGGCCATGTCTCCTGATTCTCCTGCTGCCACGCTTAATGCAGGCTCCAAGCCTGGCCACTCAGTCACTGTCATGGAACGTTCCACAGCTAGCACCTGGGTCCTCCTCACTAATGAGGTGCTTCTCGGAGACTCAGTCCTCACCCCAATCTTTTTTCTCTTTGTTCTTCCTGTCACATCCAGGAGAAAAGTGGTGTTCCAGTTGTCTGTCAGCCGGAGGAAAAGGGAAGCCTTGCTGAGGTGACTTTCTCTAGGGGCTGTCTTTCTGGCGTGGCCCTTTCTGGGCTCCAGAACTCGACTGTGGTCCTGTGGTACCGGTTCCTCCATTGACCCACAGGAGCTCCCAGACTTAAGAGCTTTAGGACATTGAATGGATGATTCCTTGAGAAAGACAGGTCAGCCTCTAAGAAGAGGACTGTTGACAATTCACCGTATGTGTACCGTAAAACTAAATGCAAGTTTGAATGATACTCGATGGAGCCTGTGGCCAAGACACTGTCGAGTTGTGGATGTTACCAATATCATTCGGCCAGAATGGCAAAATGCTGGCAACATTCCAGAGGTTGTGCGGGGTCTTGTTCATGGTGGATAGGGTCGCAGGATGTGAATCCTGATCTTCACTGTCAGATGGCCCTTTTCCAGTACCCAGCAATGCTTCCAATTACGACCATGTCTTTCTAGCTCTGTATCTGCCGAAGTGCAGGTGCTGCCCGCATTTCCCAGCCTCCCTTGCAGCTTAGTCCTCCCCACGTGACTCGTTCTGACCAATGGGCCATGAGCAGAAGTAACATGTCACTTCCAGAATGAGATGGCAAACAGCTAATGTGACTCCTCCATCCCTCTCTTCCCATTCAGAGTGACCTAGGGGCCACTTGTTTCAGACAGCAAAGCTATAAGAGCCAACAGACCCACATCAGACTGATGTGAATGAGAAAGACCTTTGTATTAAACCATTGAGATTTGGGGGTGTGTCTATGGTGTTGACCAGCATTCAGTATCCCAACTGATGGGGGCCCTGGAGAATACAAACTCCGTGTGGGCAGGGCCTGGTCTGTCTCGTGCACCCCTGTGGTGGACACCAGTTCATACTGCTCTGTCTCAGGGTGTCGCTTCCCTATGATGCAGGCCCTTCTAGCTCTTGCTCTAAATCTGAGTCTTTGTCAACAGCAGTCTGGAGGAGCGCAACTGCCCCCTGTGACATATCTGACACTGTCTTAGCGCCTTCCCATGCCAGCTTCCCCAATAGTCTGGTCTAAGGCCAACATGGGAATCTGACACATTGATGTTTGGGTCCATGCAAATGCTCCACAGCTGGCCCCCACCCAGCAGATGTGGCCAGTGCCACTGTTCACTGGACAGTGGTCATGTGCTTCTAAACCTATCACCAGGCTCAAGTTTTGTGTCCCTGAATCGACCACCTAGACTGGACGCTAGAGGACTGTTCCTGAAGTCAAAACTGACCCACCCCTCTGTTGCTGAAGAACAGTGTAGTGGCTAAGAACATGGGTTCTAGAACCTGAGTGCCCTGGGTCAAATCCCTCTTCCTCCACTTAATGGCCGTGTGACCTTTGGTAATTTACCGAACCTCTCTCTGCCTCAGTTTCCACACTGTTAGTGGGGAAACTTGAAGGGAGATGAAGCCTCCCCCTAACTCTAAATGATGAAATAATAGTGTGACCACTCGCTGGGCACAGCTCTGTACTAAGCAGGGAGGCCACCCTCTTATGAAAACAGGCTTAGGAAAGTTGACTCACTCTTCCAAACTCCTGAGAAGTGCGAGCTGGGAAATGGACCCAGGAATGGCCCTCAGCCCTTGCTCTTCTCCACCCCCCACAGTGACCACACGGGGCTCTGGACCCTGCTGGCCTCGCCCCTGGCCTCCTGGGACAGCTCACTCAGTACCAGTTGGCTCTGATGATCAGAAAGTGCTTCCACCTTTGAATTCTTACCTGCCTACTGGAAGATTCTGCCAACTGGTCCTCGTTTTGCTCTCTGGAGCCACACAGCGAGTTTAATCTCCTCAGTACCTGCAAAATAAATTTAATAAACTCCATAAAGTGTGTAATCTCATAGACAGGGTGCGGAATTGCAGAATTGCTGTGCTTCCGACTTTTTTCCCCATAATTACTAGCACCATGGAAATTGCAGGGATTACAGACTCCACTGGAGACAGAGATGAGTTGTGTCACCAAGAAAGTACAAATGAACTGAAACTCCCGCACAATAAGGTGGGCTGAGATTTGCATTAAATTAGGAGGCAGGTTCGTGCCCATTAACTCCATGGGGACCGACCGTGACCTTCAAGTGTTTGTTTAGGAAATGGGGAAGCAGGGTGGGGGACGCAGTTGGGGTTGGGGTGGAGCGCGGTGATTTGGTGGCAGGCTCTCTTTAACAGACTGACTCATTACACATCTCAGAGCTCATCTGGGCTCACCCCATTTTCCCTGTCAGACAACATTCCTCCTCCATCCCTTTCCAACCAACCTCCATCCCCAGGAAGGAAAAGACTCATACCGACATCACACAGCTGGTCCATGGGAATTGGGAACAGAACACAGGCTTTCTGATGCTACACCAGTGACCTTCCCATTGCACCCACTAATCCTGGTCCCTATCAGCTTTGGGCTAACACACTGTCAGCAGGTTAGCAAAAAATGCCACGTTGTCATAAGAAGACGGTTCTTTTCATGCACCTGTGATCTACGTAGGGAGGGCATAATGAAGCAGGACCTTCCTCCTCTGAGCTCTAGTCTCACTGCCCAGCACACGGTGGCACACTTACCACCAATTCCCATCACATACTGATGGCAGACGGTGTTGATGGATTTCAGCACTGTTCCCACTAAGCGTGGATCGCACAATCTTTTCCAGTAAGGGAGTTAACTCGTGAGGTAAAAGCTACTCCCCATATCCAGTCTTTATGAGCTCCATCAACCAAAAGAAAAAGTAGGTAATTTGTGAGTTTTAATTTTTTTATCTCAAACCCACTATTGAGCTTCAGCTGTGGCTGTTAGTGAGCGAAGGGCTATGCTCGACTTGCTGCAAGAATGGCCACAATTCTCCACCCGTCCCTGTAATCAAGCCCTTTGCGACAGGACTCTGCAGCTCCTTTCATCAAGTGGGGGAGTTTATTTCTCCCCACCTTGTACTTGGACTGGCTTGTGACTTCCTTTGCCCAATAGAATGGGATGGAAATGACAGTGTGACAGTTCAGAGCCTCACCCCAAGAGACGCAGTGTTCTCCTACCCAATCTCTTGGAATCCTACTGCTGCCATAGGACAAGCCTGGGCTAGCCTAGTAGAAGATGAGAGACCCCCCCTGGGCCTCATCACCCCCATTACCCCAGATGACAGCCAGATAACTGTCATTCATTCGAGTAATGTCACCTAAGACTAGCCAGCTCCAGCTGACCTGCCAGCTGACCACAGACAGATGTGTAAGTCCAGGTGAGATCAGCAAAGTTTATCCAGACCAAAAGAATTCCCCAGCTATGTTTAAGACTCATGAAATAAATAAGTGCTTACTGTTTTAAGATATGTTTTGGAGTTATTTTTAATGCAACCATGACTAACGTGCACTATCTAATGTGGTTCCCTCAATAACTTTTTGTAATAACAATGATCCCCATTTTACAGATGGGAAAGTTGAGGTTCAGAGAAGTAAAGTGTTGTTTGAAGTCATTCTGCTAGTAATCCCAGAGGTAAAATTCAACCCAGGTTTTTCTGACTCCTCTGTCATTTTTTGATGCAGCTGTAGGTGGCAAATAGGCTCCATTTCACTTGCCAATATTAGTTAGTTGGTAATGTCTGCCTATAATGTAGTGTTGAAAAGATGGGAGGGGGAAAAAAAGATTACTGTGGTTGATTAGTGATGTCTGCCATGGATGGTGAACACAGAAGCAGCAGTGTGAGTGCTATGCATTAGCCATTAAGTCTTGTGTATACCCAAACCCAAAGCATGAGAGGATTTTGGCTGACATATCAGGACTTGTCCCTGAGGCACAGCAGGGTGCTCTTACCTAAGATGAGCATGCACTCTTAATGTTATGCTCAGGCCCTCTGTCTTCTAAGTTGTTAGCCCTGTTGCCACCACTAATCAGCCTAGGGTGATACAGCATAGTTCACCTCTTAAGGTTGGTGTTAGAATTAAAAGAGATAATGGATGAAAAACCATTTAATTTCCAGGTAAAAATGATGGCTAAAGGACACCTGAATCACTTTCCTCTCTCAAAACCAGCTAAAGACAGCAACAACCAAAATTGGAATATAGGGGAATTTTTTCCCCTGAATTTTTATTGAAATCAGAAATTGCCACAGCCCCAAACCACAAACACTGAAGTCCTTTTGCCCAAATACTGTGAAATCTAGACCATTGCCCAGAGGAAAGAGAGAATCTATGCAAACATCCCTAGTATGTTTTGTGGATAGGAAAGTTGAGGCTTTGCAGGATACAACCCAAACCTGAAAACTTTATCCAAAAATCTTTGGCTTAGAGCCCTGGGACCCAGTCACAGCCTCCCTCGAGGCTTTGCAGGGGCCACACTGACCGCTGGGTGTCAAACACTGAGCTGTGTTCCCACAGCAAAGGAAAAAACTGATGTGGTAAAATAGTTTAAGACGACAAATCCAAATGGAAGCTGTGGTCTCCCTGAGGTCATCTCTCCCACCCTTTCCCACACTACCCTCCCACAAAGAGCTGGCCCCAATGGAAACTGAGTTAAGAGGAAACCAGCACAGGAACTGTGCAGAGGTGCTGTGAAAGGGGAGAAAAGGAACATAAACGAAAGCAGATGAATAAAATACTCTGCAAGAAGAATTCTGCCCAAAGAAGCAGGGAAAACAATTGCTCTTTACAGCCTTCATCATTTTCAAATGACACGATGTCTCTATAAAAGACTCATATAAGAAATATAAGGATGGAAAGAAGTGATTATAAAATAGTGAAAATCAAGCTAGCTGTTCTTAGGAATGAAATAGAAAAAAAGAACAAAAGAGATTAAACCACATTACAAACACCAGCAAATAAAATGAATATGACTAAACTACAGTAAGAAATATTGCAGTTAAGCTATGGAAAGTCATGCAACATTAAACAGAAAAGAACTTTTTTTTGGGGGGTCAAAGATTAGAGTGATGACATGCCATGGAGTAACTAAGCCCGTGTACCGCAACTACTGAAGCCCATGTGTCCTAGAGCCCATGCGCCGCAACTACTGAGCCCATGGGCCGCAACTACTGAAACCTGCACACTCTAGGGCCCGCGTGTTGCAACTACTGAGCCTGTGTGCTGCAACTATTGAAGCCCGTGAGCCTAGAGCCAATGCTCCACAACAAGAGAAGCCACCACAATGAGAAGCCTGCACACTGCAACGAAGAGTAGCCCCGCTCACCGCAATTATAGAAAGCCCGCGCTGAGCAGTGAAGACCCAACGCAGCCAAAAAAATAAAATTAATAAGATTAAAAAAAAAAGATTAGAGTGATGAGAGGCATAAAAGACAGAAAAAGGTTAGCCAATGGATAAACCTTGTATGGGACAATGGTATAAAGATATTCAAAGTTATACTAAAATAAAAGTCTGAAAATAAAGTCATGAATCTTCAGGTCCAAAGTACACACAATCTTCCAGGAATAACTGCTGAAGAAATATCAGCTCTAAGACAAATCTGAATGAAATAACTGAGCTTCAGACATAAAAGATTCATCTGTTCATCTAGGTAGAAAAATCAAATCACAATGTAGGCAGAAATCAGATGGGCACAAAGGTCTCCACAGTAATGCTAGAAGACTTTGGAACAATGTCTACAAAATCTGAGGAAAGAAAATACAACTCCTGAATATTATACCCAGCCAAGTTGTCTTTCAAGTAAAAAGGTGACAGGGACATTTTCAACTGTCTGGAGCTCAGGAAACAACATTCATGAGTCTTCTGGAAAAAAATATTTTATTAGCAAAAAATTGAAAGTAAAAAAGATAAAAGGAAACGCAAAGATATAGTCAAAAGTTAAAATAAGAAAGAAGGAAGAAAGGAAGGCTTGGGGCTGAGAAGTGATTCTATTTAAATGCAAAGCTCACTCTAAATTGCCATGAGAATTGTGCTTCCATAACAGCATGAAATGTTGTAAACCCTGACAAGGTAATAATAACGTTTTAAGGGACAGTATAAATGTACTAATTTCCTAACTTTTATTACTAGGGAGTCAGTACATTCAGTCTAAAATAAAAACATAAAGCTTTTTTTTTTTTTTAAAGCATGACCACATCTTAATTTTTTTTTTTTTTTCAAGCTTTCTTCTTAACTGTAAAAATATTTTTAGGGAAAGGATATCTCTTGTGAGGCAACATTTATCTGAAGTTAATACTTATTTCAGTTTAACCTCGATTTTAAATTCTTCTGTTAAATTTAAGTAAAATTATATTTAACTTTTTTAATTAAAAATAGTGTATAATTTCATTTTTCCTCATCTATCTTTCCTTCTATGCTACATATGTGCACAGAGAGGTGCCTAGAATGAGATCCACCAAATGTTGGGGGTTTGAATTTATTTCTTTTTTGTAATCGTCAGTGTTGCTTAAATGTTTTACACTGTACATTTGCCATTTAAAAAAAAATCAAAATTCATTATTTTAAAATTATTTTGGTGGCATCGGTCAGATCTCAGATTGTGTCTTGCTCAATGAAATCAAAGCTGGTGTTTTGACAAAAGTGGGGTGTTAGGGGATATCTTTGCCAAAATTATAGGATGATATCAGAGGGCCGCAGGGAGGAAGAGCTGAGAGGGGGCCTCCTGGGTGAGTAGCAGATGGTCAGTGTTGAGGGGACATTGGGGACGGCGGGCACAGTGCTGTCTGAACACCATGACTAAGGTGGCTTACACCTCCGTATTTGTCATCCAAGTGTAGGACAAGGGATGGGACCCACAGACTCCAGTGTAGCTGACATTTACTACAAGCCCACTCTGTAGGAGCATGTTTGGGTCTGGAGTGTAATTACTGATGACAACTCTTCACACCCAAACTGGCTCCTTCCAACCCATTTCTCTGCAAACCCAGTTGTACCACCCAGTCCCCACCTGCTGAATGCCTTCCCTGGGTTCCTCTTGTGCTCAGCCCAACAGAGAGGTTGGATCACTTGCCCAAGGTCACACAGTTAGTCACTGGAAGATGAGGGATTTGAAACTGGTCAGTCTGGTTCCAGAGTCTGTGGGCTTAGTAGCAAAGGCCAAGGTCCTGAGCATGTCATGTCTCCCACCCCATCTATTCAACAGCTCCCAACTCTTCTCTCACACTGGAGAAGCCTGGATTGAGGGGCCTTCATTTAGGAAGAGAAATGGATTTGGCATCTGTCCTTTGGCCCCTTCTCTCCTCTTTTCCCCACTCCCAACTTTCATAGTGAAGTTAAGATCGGTTGGTAGTAAGAGCCTGGCCTGGGAGTGACGAGTTAAGGATTTGAGTCTTGTGACCTCCAGTAAGTCAGAGATTTGCTCTAGTGCATTAATTAGCTGATCCATTCTTTCAAACACCCTCTAGGCCCTGTGCTGGCTGGGTGCCGGCCAGCCAGGGAGATAGATCATAGGGGCATGGATGGAGAATAAGTGGGTGGCACATGTGGGGCTGACTCCATTTCAGCTGAGACTTCAAAGATGAGGGAAACTTGTGGGATGGAGAGCTGGGGCAGAGCATTCCAGGCTGTGGACAGACAGGAAGCCATGGAGGCCACGGTGAGAAGGCTGGATTTTATTCCAAGTTCAGTGGGAGGCCACTGGAGGGTTTTAAGCTGGGAGGCATGTGATTGGATTTACTTTTTAGAATGTTACCCAGGCTGCATGGAGGAGGCGGGAGGTGGGAAGTGGGAGAGGAACCAGGCGGGATGAGGTGCCACGGTCGTGCAGTTTCTAACTCGCCCTCCTGCCTTCTGCTCTGCTTTCTGGCTGGCCCAGGGCAGGCAGCCCCGGGTCCTGGTCCTTCCTCCACCCCAGGCTTTAGAAGTTGGAAATCGGAGCTGCTGTGCAGTGAGGCAGAGATGGGGAACCCTAGAGAAACACAAGCCTAATTCCCACCCAGCCCTCCCGATCCCCAGGATCACCTCTCCAACAGCCACGTCATGTTTGCATAGACACAGAGGTGCAAGATGGCTAGTTTGATGACAACCTTTGGCATCTGTACAACTCCTGACCTCAGCATGGCCTTCCCTGCCCTAGAGGAATGGAGTGTGGGCTGAATGTGCCAGAAAGCTGCCTTCCCAGGCTCCCCATTTCCGATGCCTTGTCCTGGCATCTCAAAGCGGTTCCTACCCAACCACCCATTCATTTGTTCACCCAAACCCTGTGAGGTTTGTCAGGCAGGGATGGTCATGCTCACTTGTCAGATGTAGAAACCGAGGCCTGGGGAGGGGAAGCCACTTGTCTGGAGCCACTACCCGGTTGGTGGAGGCTTAGTCCTATAATGGCTGTGTGACCTCGGGCAAACCACTTAACCTTTCTGGGCTGCCCTTTCCTCCTGGGCTCTGCTTCTTGCATAGCGCAATGGGGAGGTTCAAGGGTGTTAGGATACATTTTACA
>RJWK010028703.1:0-25666 GCA_004363435.1 Platanista minor | reverse complement strand
TGATTTCTCAGCAGAAACTCTACAAGCCAGAAGGGAGTGGCATGACATAGTTAAAGTGAGGAAAGGGAAGAACCTACAACCAAGATTACTCTACCCGGCAAGGATCTCATTCAGATTCGATGGAGAAATCAAAAGCTTTACAGAGAAGCAAAAGCTAAGACAATTCAGCACCACCAAACTAGCTCTACAACAAATGCTAAAGGAACTTCTCTAGGTGGGAAACACAAGAGAAGAAAAGGACCTACAAAAACAAACCCAAAACAATTAAGAAAATGGTCAGAGGAACATACATATCGATAATTACCTTAAACGTGAATGGATTAAATGCTCCAGCCAAAAGACACAGGCTTGCTGAATGGATACAAAAACAAGACCCATATATATGCTGTCTACCAGAGACCCACTTCACACATAGGGACACATACAGACTGAAAGTGAGGGGATGGAAAAAGATATTCCATGCAAATGGTAATCAAAAGAAAGCTGGTGGAGCAATACTCATATCAGATAAAATAGACTTCAAAATAAACAATGTTACAAGAGACAAGGAAGGACACTATGTAATGATCAAGGCATCAATCCAAGAAGAAGATATAACAATTATAAATATATATGCACCCAGCATAGGAGCACCTCAATACATAAGGCAACTGCTAACAGCTATAAAAGAGGAAATCGACAGTAACACAATCATAGTGGGGGACTTTAACACCTCACTTACACCAATGGACAGATCATCCAGACAGAAAATTAATATGGAAACACAAGCTTTAAATAACACAATAGAACAGATAGATTTAATTGATATTTATAGGACATTCCACATAAAAACGGCAGATTACACTTTCTTCTCAAGTGCGCACAGAACATTCTCCAAGATAGATCACATCGTGGGTCACAAAACAAGCCTCAGTAAATTTAAGAAAACTGAAATCATATCAAGCATCTTTTCCGACCACAACGCTATGAGATTAGAAATCAATTACAGGGAAAGAAATGTAAAAAACACAAACACATGGAGGCTAAACAGTACGTTACTAAATAACGAAGAGATCACTGAAGAAATCAAAGAGGAAATCAGAAAATACCTACAGACAAATGACAATGAAAACACGACGATCCAAAACCTATGGGATGCAGCAAAAGCAGTTCTAAGAGGGAAGTTTATAGCTATACAAGCCTACCTCAAGAAACAAAATAATCTCAAATAAACAATCTAACTTTACAACAAAAGGAACTAGAGAAAGAAGAACAAAGAAAACCCAAATTTAGCAGAAGGAAAGAAATCATAAAGATAAGAGTAGAAATAAATGAAATAGAAACAAAGGAAACGATAGCAAAGATCAATAAAACTAAAAGCTGGTTATTTGAGAACATAAACAAAATCGATAAACCATTAGCCAGACTCACCAAGAAAAAGAGGGAGAGGACTAATATCAATAAAATTAGAAATGAAAAAGGAGAAGTTACAAAAGACACCACAGAAATACAAAGCATCCTAAGAGACTACTATAAGCAACTCGATGCCAATAAAATGTACAACCTTGAAGAAATGGACAAATTCTTAGAAAGGTATAACCTTCCAAGACTGAACCAGAAAGAAATAGAAAATATGAACAGACCAATCACAAGTAATGAAATTAAACTGTGATTAAAAATCTTCCAACAAACAAAAGTCCAGCACCCAGATGGCTTCACAGGTAAATTCTATCAAACATTAAAAGAAGAGCTAACACCCATCCTTCTCAAACTCTTCCAAAACATTGCAGAGGAAAGAATACTCCCAAACTCATTCTATGAGGCCACCATCACCGTGATACAAAAACCAGACAAAGATACTACAAAAAAAATTACAGATCAGTATCACTGATGAATATAGATGCGAAAATCCTCAACAGAATACTAGCAAGCAGAATCCAACAGCACATTAAAGGGATCCTATACCATGATCAAGTGGGATTTATCCCAGGGATGCAAGGATTCTTCAATATACACAAATCAATCAATGTGATACACCATATTAACAAATTGGAGAACAAAAACCATATATGATCATCTCAATAGATGTAGAAAAAGCTTTTGATAAAATTCAACACCCATTTATGATAAAAACTCTCTAGCAAGTGGGCATAGAGGGAACCTACCTCAATATAATAAAGGGCATATATGACAAACCCACAGCAAACATCATTCTCAATGGTGAAAAACTGAAAGCATTTCCTCTAAGATCAGGAACAAGACAAGGATGTCCACTCTCACCACTATTATTCAACATAGTTTTGGAAGTCCTAGCCACGGCAATCAGAGAAAAAAAACGAAATAAAAGAATACAAATTGGGGCTTCCCTGGTGGCACAGTGGTTGAGAGTCCGCTTGCCCATGCAGGGGACGCGGGTTCGTGCCCCAGACCAGGAGGATCCCACATGCCGCAGAGCGGCTGGGCCCGTGAGCCATGGACGCTGGGCCTGCGCGTCCGGAGCCTGTGCTCCGCAACGGGAGAGGCCACAACAGTGAGAGGCCCGTGTACCAAAAAAAAAAAAAAAAAAAATACAAAACAAATTGGAAAAGAAGAAGTAAAAGTGTCACTGTTTGTAGATGACATGACACTGTATATATAGAATCTGAAAGATGCCACCAGAAAACTACTAGAGCTAATCAATGAATTTGGTAAAGTTGCAGGATACAAAATTAATGCACAGAAATCTCTCGCATTCCTACACACTAATGATGAAAAATCTGAAAGAGAAATTAAGGAAACATTCCCATTTACCAATTCAACAAAAAGAATAAAATACCGAGGAATAAACCTACCTAGGGAGACAAAAGACCTGTATACAGAAAACTATAAGACACTGATGAAAGAAATTAAAGATGATACAAACAGATGGAGAGTATACCATGTTCTTGGATTGGAAGAATCAATATCATGAAAATGACTATACTACCCAAAGCAATCTACAGATTCAATGCAATCCCTATCAAATTACAAATGGCATTTTTTACAGAACTAGAACAAAAAAATCTTAAAATCTGTATGGAGACACAAAAGACCCCGAATAGCCAAAGCAGTCTTGAGGGAAAAAAACGGAGCTGGAAGAATCAGACTCCCTGACTTCAGACTACAGCACAAAACTGCAGTAATCAAGACAATATGGTACTGGCACAAAAACAGAAATATAGATCAATGGGTCAGGATAGAAATCCCAGAGATAAATCCATGCACCTATGGTCAACTAATCTATGACAAAGGAGGCAAGGATATACAATCAGAAAAGACAGTGTCTTCAATAAGTGGTGCTGGGAAAACTGGACAGCTACATGTAAAAGAAGGAAATTAGAACACTCCCTTATACCATACACAAAAATAAACTCAAAATGGATTAGAGACCTAAACGTAAGATAAGACACTATAAAAATCTTAGAGGAAAACGTGGGAAGAACACTCTTTGACATAAATCACAGCAAGATCTCTTTTGATCCACCTCCTAGAGTAATGGAAATAAAAACAGAAATAAACAAATGGGACCTAATGAAACTGAAAAGCTTTTGCAAAGCAAAGTAAACTACAAACAAGACGAAAAGATAACCCTCAGAATGGGAGAAAATATTTGCAAACAAATCAATGGACAAAGGATTAATCTCGAAAATTTATAAACAGCTCAAGCAGCTCAATATGAAAAAAACAAACAACCCAATCCAAAAATGGGCAGAAGACCTAAATAGACGTTTCTCCAAAGAAGACATACAGATGGCCAAGAAGCACATGAAAAGCTGCTCAACATCGCTAGTTATTAGAGAAATGCAAATCAAAACTACAATGAGGTATCACCCTACACCAGTTAGAATGGGCATCATCAGAAAATCTACAAACAACAAATGCTGGAGAGGGTGTGGAGAAAAGGGAACCCTCTTGCCCTGTTGGTGGGAATGTAAATTGATACAGCCACTATGGAGAACAGTATGGAGGGTCCTTAAACAACTAAAAATAAAATTACCATATGATCCAGCAATCCAACTCCTGGGCATACACCCAGAGAAAACCATAATTCAAAAAGACACATGCACCCCAATGTTCACTGCAGCACTATTTACAATAGCCAGGTCATGGAAGCAACCTGAATGCCCATCGACAGAGGACTGGAAAAAGACAATGTGGTACATATATACAATGGAATATTACTCAGCCGTAAGAAGGAACGAAATTGGGTCATTGTAGAGACGTGGATCAATCTACAGACTGGCATAGAGAGTGAAGTAAGTCAGAAAGAGAAAAGCAAATGTCGTATATTAACGCATATATATGGAGCCTTGAAAAATGGTACAGATGAACCAGTTTGCAGGGCAGAAATTGAGATACAGATGTAGAGAACAAACATATGGACACCAAGGGAGGAAGTGGTGGGGTGGGTGATGGTGGTGTGATGAATTGTGAGACTGGGATTGACATATATACACTAATATGTATAAAATGGATAACTAATAAGAACCTGCTTATAAAAAATAAATAAAATTCAAAAATTAAAAAAATAAAATATCTCATTAGTATATTTAATACCATATACAAGTCAACTTGATAATTTTTTAATATATTGGGTTAAATAAAATATATTCATTTCACCTGTTTCTACTCTTTCTTAAATGTGGCAATAAGAAAATTTCAAATTACATACGAGGCTCGCCTTATTTTTCTATTAAAAAGCACTGATCTATAAAATCTGCTGATCCCCTTTCTCTTTACTTCTCTGACCTCATTTCCATCTACTCTCCCTGCCTCTTATCCTTCTTGAGACCCACTTGCTGTGCTCCTCAAATACACTAGACGCGTCCCCGCTTCTAAGCTTTTGTACTTCCTGGTTTTTTCTGCCTAGAATGACCTTCCCTCACAAATCAAACATGGCTGGTTCCCTCACCTCCTGCAGGTCTTTCTTGATGACCCTACTTAAAATCACACCTCTCCCCTCAAATTTCTGTTCTTTCTCCCTGGTTTACCTTTCTCTTTAGTTCTTAAAACTAACATACATTATAATTGGGTTATTTTGTATATTGTCTATCTCAAACACAGGAAATTAAGCTTTCTGAGGGCAACTGATTTTGTCTGTTTTATTTACTACTGTTACCTTTTCTCCTGAAACAATGCCTGGCACAGAATCGATGCTAAATAAATAAGTGTTGCATGAATGAATGAATTCTGCTATCATTCTGTTAAATCTTGTGTTCCTGTTTTAAAAGAATCTTTCTCACTCTTTGCAATATTCATCCTAAAACATGATCTAATTTACTCACCAATGTGCACTACAGTATTCCATCAAATGAAAGACACCTTCAGCTGCAAGTCATTATAGTACCATTGTAAGTACTACCAGGATGTGAGTTGGAGTGGGCAATGGTGCTGATTACACGATGACACTTATTACTTAGAGGTTTTATTTTATTAAGAAATTGTTCTTTTAGGTTTATGTATATTTTTGTCTTATGTTCCTCTTGAATATGCATAAATAGTAAAATACAAGTGAAAAAATTGGTGTGGTATTCTTAAAACTTCCTCATATTTAGAGTCTGAGGCTCCTATAGCACTTTTCCCTTTAAAGTAACTGATGTCTGCCTTTTTCCCTATACAAGGTCATCTTCTGTGATATCGAGAGTATTGGCAATGTAGCACTTCTTAACAGGGCTCTACTACTGCTTCTTGGATTTTCTTCTAAATCACATGTGTCCTGGCCAGCAGAAATTATAAAACCAATCCAGATTTCAGTGATATTAATGTGATAAAATGTGCCACTTAGAATGAAATTTGGTTAGTTTGCATAGCCTCCCACCACTGATGTAATGACTGAGGTTCTTTTGGCTGCTACCAAATTGGCTGTTTCAGGATTAAAACAATAAAAATTCATAATGTAATGACAGTTTACTGTTACCTTTAGCTTATAATTATGAATGAATATTATCATCAGCATCATCTGCCTGATGCTTGAGCTTATCATTAAAGGTTTGGCATTAATTTCCATGGGAACTAGTGTACGATTATATGAGTTTTTGCCAAAAACAAATACTTTGGCTCCTTTTGTAAAGTAAGGATGCCTACATCAATGTCTAATGTTGACATTAATGGTTATTGAAGTATTCGAGATTTAGGGAGGAAAGGTCAAAAGAGGAAGCCGGTTAAATGGCTTGAGGCAGGGTTATAAAGTGGCTAGTGTTTTGCTTTAATCTCTAGGTGATGAACTACTCCAATTTTTTTTTAACATCTTTATTGGAGTATAATTGCTTCACAATGGTGTGTTAGCTTCTGCTTTATAACAAAGTGAATCAGTTATACATATACATATGTTCCCATATCTCCTCCCTCTTGCATCTCCCTCCCTCCCACCCTCCCTATCCCACCCATCCAGGTGGTCACAAAGCACCGAGCTGATCTCCCTGGGCTATGTGGCTGCTTCCCACTAGCTATCTATTTTACGTTTGGTAGGGTATATATGTCCATGCCACTCTCTCACTCTGTCACACCTTACCCTTCCCCCCATCCCCATATCCTCCAGTCCATTCTCTAGTAGGTCTGTGTCTTTATTCCCATCTTACCCCTAGGTTCTTCATGATTTTTTTTTCTTAGATTCCATATATATGTGTTAGCATACGGTATTTGGTTTTCTCTTTCTGACTTACTTCACTCTGTATGACAGGCTCTAGGTCCATCCACCTCACTACAAATAACTCAATTTCCTTTCTCTTTATGGCTGAGTAATATTCCATTGTATATGTGTGCCACATCTTCTTTATCCATTCATCTGTCGATGGACACTTAGATTGCTTCCATGTCCTGGCTATTGTAAATAGAGCTGCAATGAACATTTTGTTTGGTACATGACTCTTTTTGAATTATGGTTTTCTCAGGGTATATGCCCAGGAGTGGGATTGCTGGGTCGTATGGTAGTTCTATTTGTAGTTTTTAAAGGAACCTCCATACTGTTCTCCATAGTGGCTGTATCAGTTTACATTCCCACCAGCTTTTTTGATTAGAGAAAGATTTATTTCATCCACTCACTCTGGCTACTCTGTGGAGAATGGATGTGGGCAAGGGAGGTATGACGAGCGCCCTGAGTTCTAAAGGGCAGGCTCAAATGGCTGCTAATCAGAGACAAAGGAGGAGCAGTCAAGAAACAACAGTGCAGCCTTGGGGGCAGGGTCCTGATTGCCCCTCAAGGGATACACATAACAATATCTTTGAGCTCTTCTGCAGAACTAAAACCCCCACCAAATGGAAGATGCTAACTACTTGATGAAGCATTCTTCATTCCAGAGAAAGGCACAGTTGGCCCATCATCACCTGACCCCAGAAGATCTCTGGATTGAAGGAGTGCAGGCTCTGCACACACCCTGCTCCTTATCAGCAACCCCACCCCCTTGACTGTAACACTCCTCACAACTCCTACCCCTGCCCCGAGTTGGGACACACAGCTGTGAGGGCATTAGCCCACTGTGGCCTCCTTTGCCTGGCAAACAATAAAGCTGTTCTTTTCTACTTCACCCAAAACCCTGTCTCTGAGATTTAATTCAGTGTCGAGGTACAGAGGCCGGATTTGGCTTCAGAATCAACTATGAGACAATTGAGACGAAGGTGATAGGCAAGGTGATAAAGTAATGAAGGTCCAAATCATGAAGATGTAGCCAGGGAAAAGGAAAGGACAGGATGTTTAAAATGTAGGAGATTTTATCCACAACAGGACTTGTGGATAAAAGGAGAGAGATTAGCATTAGTAGCTAACAATTATTAAGCACTTTCTATATGGCAGCCACTGAATCGAGTACCAAGTTGTCACATTACTACTGTGAGATGGGTACTTGTCTTTCCTCATCTACAGATGAAAGAAAATGAGGCTTAGTATTCTCCCCAAGATCAAACAGCTAATAAGTGGTCAATCCAGCATTCAGTCCTGGGTCATCTAGGTCTAGAGTCTGTGCTCTTCACCTGTTCAACCTATTACACCTGGTCTAGGAGTGACCCCACCTTATCTGGCTGAACAGACAGTATTTACTCCAGCTGAGAGTACATTTAATTGTATCAGATATTTAAGGGAAATTACCAGTTTCAAAAATAGAGAAATCTTGAGCCCAGGGGAGAGAGGAGGGCTGGAAATATGGACTTCAGAGTCATCAGCAATGAGCTGGAAGATAAAACACAGTAAACTAGCATTTGAACTAATAATGTACACTTCACATTTGGCATCTTCTGAGTCCATTCTTTCTTCATTTTTAGGTTAATGATAGACAATTCTGCCACCTACTTATTTAAATTGAAAAAAGAAAAGAAGAAAAAGCCCATTTCACAGTCATTCATTGATTTCCTATGTACAGGTAACCTGTGGCTCCTGCCCCTCCCCCACCCACCCTGCTTTGACATGGAAAGCCAAAGGAATGCCTCCGGTGTTCCTCTGGCCCCTGCAAAGGCTACACAGATCTGTGAAGGAGTTCTTCAGCTCAACAAATATTCAGCTGAAGGAGAACATGGTTTTCCCTTCCTGCAGTCTTCATAGTGTTTTTTTAGTGATTATCCTGAAGCCCCTACCTTTGACTTCAGAGAGATGTAAGTGGTGATGTAAGGTGGGTAACCATCTCCACCATAGACACTGCACTCCCCACAAAGCCAACTACCCCACCTCACCTGAGTCCTCTTAACACTGATCTGGACAGGGGGTACCGAGGAGGTTGGAAATCACTGACAGTAGACATAATACCACTGCTACTTCTCAGCAAACCTTAGGGGGAAGTGGCTGGTCTCAACTGGTGGCAGCTTGCTTTAGAATGTGGGATAGCACCGTTTTTCCTCAGACTCTGGACTGAGAAGCAATTCTGGAAGAGGAACAATCCCACTATAGACATCTTTTATTCGTTTAGCAGTTCTAAACCAGTTCAAATCCTTGGGTCTAGGTTTCAAGTGTATTTGTCAGTCTACCTCATCTTTCTCTCTTTTCTACTCTCTTTGCAAATCTTTGTCTCCTTTAGTATTTGCTTCTAGATCATCTTGCATGGTGTCCCATATACTGAGAGCAACCTTACTTCTATTAATCTTCCTCATCTTAGTTAAGTAAAACCGTGTTAAAATCCAATTACAGTTGTAAAACCTAGACAGATGGGTAAGACTTTTCTCAACCTTCATCTAGAAACTGATAATTTCACTGATAATTTCTGGGAAGAAAAAAATCCAAAACCAAACAAATAAAAGCTTGAAGAGCAGCAAAGAGTAATATCAAACCAAAAATAGAAAAATTCCAAACCTAGAATAAAACTCTAAAAGCAAATACCTCTACCTCCACTTCAAACATATCTCAAATTAATTACCTGCATATTTTTTCCTTTCAAAAATATCCAGCCAAGAATAAGAGTGGAGATATACTTATTCATTATAATTAAGATTTATATATTTAATTGGGATCAAACTCTATACAAACATTGTATACCTATTCATTTAATATGCTACTGTATTTCCTTAGGTCATTATTTATTATTTGAAAAATTGATTTTTAAGATCTGAGTAATAAGCCATGTATAAGTACACCATATTTTACCATTGTTCTGTTATTTGGCATTTAGTGTGGTTCCACTTTTTCATTATAATAAATAACCCTATAACAAATGCATTTGTTTATGTGCTTTAGCTCATCTATCTGCTAATTTCCTTAGAATGAGGAAGAAAAGTTAACAACGAGAATACTAAGAATTTAGATACACATTGCTAAACTTCTTTGCAATGCTGGTACTAAGAATACATGTACACTTCCACCAATAATTATAAAGTATAAATTTAAAAAAAGTTATAAAACATGAAAGTCAACAGATTTATCACTACTGAGCATGAAAATTTATATACTTGATAAAAGAAAAATAGTTTGTCATGGATTTTTTTTTACCATTTTTATTAATAGAAAAATTAAACAATTTTGTATACATGTGTATATTTGTCATTTGTTTCTACTGTCAGTCGTCTGCTGTGTCTGTTGCCCATTTTGCCTCAGTGTTCTCTTATTTGTTTGTAAGGGCTCTTTTCACATTACCTTAAAAATATATTTACTGAGAATATTTTTATAGCTTCCCTTTTACCTTTTTAAAAAATATTTTTGCTTCTTTCTAAATAAAATTTTATCAATTTCTTTGTTATTTCTTTCATTGATACTACTCTGAAAATCGTGACCACCCCAAAATTGTTTAGATATTTGTCTTTACTCCGGATCCTTATACGTTCATTAAAACAAACAAACAAACAAACACACAAACAAAAAAACCTAACTGGGTACTCCCCTGGTGGTGCAGTGGTTAAGAATCCACCTGCCAATGCAGGGGCATGGGTTCCATCCCTGGTCCAGGAGGATACCACATGCCGCAGAGCAACTAAGCCAGTGCGCCACAACTACTGAGCCTGTGCTCTAGAGCCCACGTGCCAAAACTGTTGAGCTCACGTGCTGCAACAACTGAAGCCTGTGTGCCTAGAGTCTGTGCTCTGCAACAAGAGAAGCCACCACAATGACAAGCCCGCGCACCACAACCAAGAGAAGCCCCCTCTTGCTGCAACTAGAAGAAGCCTGTGTGCAGCAACGAAGACCCAATGCAGGCATGCATAAATAAATAAATAACTGAATGAATGAATGAATGAATAAATATTTTAAAAACTAACTGCTTAATCCATTTAAAATTTATATAGTTGAGTTTCTGACCTTGAAGGGTTTTTCAGAAGTTGATATTTTTTTTCCCAGCACAATCTATTCTCTATTGATTTGTGGTGATTTCTTCATTATATTTTGTGTTTTACATGCAATAAGGTTCTTTTTGCAGATGTACCACAGATTTTTGTGACAGCAATACACTACTTCAACCACTGCAGCTTGAAAGTATGTCTAATTCCTGGTAGATTAAACCCCTCTCTTACCTTAGCTATTCTAATTTATGTACTACGAAGTATCATTTGGTCAAATTACAAAAAAAAATCTCACTGGGGACTTTGGTAGGGATACCATTAAATCAATAAATTAATTTGTGTAGAACTACTGCCTTTCCAGCATAAATCTGCTAAATTTTCTATGCTTACAGTGTATTTGGACACTGTGAGTATCTGGGACTCATCTGTGCACCATAAATAATTAAGTACATTTTCTAATTAACCTTCAGCATCAGTTTGAAAGGAAGTGACTTGCATATGATTTTATGGATATTAACTGTATACTAATTTGGAAAAGTCTTAAGAACTCCCAGATAGAAAAAATCGTCACTTAAAAAGTAAAAGCTTTGGCTAAGCTATTTGCTATAATCTTTCTTTTCACACAATGTTTGTAGAAAACTTTTTGTTGATGATTTAATTTCTTAAAGAGTACAGCATCTTCTTTTTAAATATGAAAACATTTGGTAGTCATTTCTTGTCTAGGTTTGTTTTTTATACTTTGAAATATAAAAAAAGATGGCGCCCAAATCCCACTGGGACCCTGTTATAATCTGCTCTTTCAAGTGCATGTGTTTTCTGAAATTTCAAAAGCCTTGGTTTGAAGTTTTAAAAGCTGCAATTTGAATTTATGTATTCAGATGATTGCAGAAAAGCTAAGGAACGCAGTTAGCATTCCCAGGCTTGTCTCTTGACAGAACAGTTTAAATGTGCTTTATATTGGCATTCATCACATGAAGTGTTCTTTCTTTGTTTACCTACTCGCTTAATGCTTATGGTAGGATTTATTCAGGCATGTGGTAGTAATAATAATGAATGGGATATTTAACATCACCCATCTGCAATTAAGTGCTAGATATTTTACTTTTAGAGGCATTTCAATACATTTAGCTACTTTTTGTTTTTTAAAGAATGGCTTCTGTTTGAAATATTGGCTCTGCAGCCATTTACATTATAAATGCTCTTAATGCAATTGAAGGAAGCACATATTATGATGGGGAGAGATTTGCATACTCAGAAAGGAAGAGTTACCGATGTGTTGCTAAATTCAATGAATTTAACATTAATTCTAAATGAACATTTTCTGTGGGGCTGCTCTTACGGTAAGAGGTAAAGACTGCCGAATCACATGACATGATTTTAGAAGAGGAGGGTCTAACCTAGTGTTTCAGGCCAAATGCTAGGTATTTTCACATTTGAATCTCTTTTAACACTCAATACATCATGTGTATTGTCTCCCTAATAGTCCCAATGAAGAAATTGAAGCCCCAGAGATTTATATACCATACATATCCAAGTATAAGGTGACTCTCTATCCTATTTTCCAAATGAGAAGTTCCTCGCTAAGTTTCTGATCCAATGTAACATAGAAACATTGGAAAACGTAGATAGAATCATCACCCATCTACATATAATGCTTAATTCAATAATTTGTTGGTGCATACTAATTTAAAACCATATAACATGTTACATTACAAAGACCACTAACTTAAAATTATATAACATTAGGAAGATCACACTTCCCCATTCATAGTTTATACAACAATTGTGGCAACATTCTTCACACGCATCTTCAACACTGGATCTGTCATTCCGATGGATGCACTTTTTGAGTTATCTAATTCAGTTTTCTAAACAGTGTCATCTTCATTTACACCCATGTGGCTTGAGGTACAGTACTGCTGAAGCCATGTGTAATGTTCTACTGGAAATTTTATTCCAAGCCACAAACACACATTTACATACAGAAGACAGTTTTATGTTATGTAAAGACAGTTTTTCTTTTCTCTGTGCCATATATCCATGGGCTACACGATGCAACCACTTACTGAGTTGCTTTTATTTATTTTTATTTTTAAATTTATTTTATTTATTTATTTTTTGCGGTACGCGGGCCTCTCACTGTTGTGGCCTCTCCGTTGCGGAGCACAGGCTCCGGACGTGCAGGCTCAGCGGCCATGGCTCACGGGCCCAGCCGCTCCATGGCATGTGGGATCTTCCTGGACCAGGGCACGAACCCGTGTCCCCTGCATCGGCAGGCGGACTCTCAACCACTGCGCCACGAGGGAAGCCCTGAGTTGCTTTTAAAATAATCTTTCCAGAGTTTGTTTACAATGGCATTCAACTCATGAAATTGTGATGTCATACAACCAAAGTTAATCACTACTTCTGTTAAACTTGTTTTCTTCCTGTATCAAGTGACTGCTACAAGCAACCTAAATAAGCATAAACTGAGATTAAGCCAATATGCCTTTCCCAGACAGTACTTTGTTGTTTTGCGCAAAATAAAGCAAGTGACTGTCTTATAATTTGAGAAACTCTAGAAAGATTCAAATATAGAGGTGTCTCTTAAGGAAAAAAAAACCATTCATGCTTAGGCACACATAGTAACTTCTCCAAGTCATACTGTCTAGAGGGCATTGTTAGCATCAGAACCCAGGCATCAACTCGATTTTTAAACCAACCAACATACCTCCCAAATCTGGTTAGTACACGAGTCACACAATCATTCATTCATTCATTTTGCCTAGTTTGTCCTTTATAAAAATGAAGTGCAACTGAGAGGCATAACATATCAAGGTTCCTCAGGCATTTACTCCTCAATATTAAGGAAAACATCAGCAACTTGTGGATAGATGTGAAGAATGAGAAGGGAAATCATGGAGCTTAGCAGTGAGAGTTCCTGAAAGGAAAAAAAATTCAAACCTAAGCCCTGAAAGTTATTAGTTGAGTGTGTGAACCTGGGCAAGTTACTTAACCTCTATAGGCCTCAATTTCCTCATCTTAAAATGGGGACAATAAACACTTCATATTGTGGTTGTTGGGATTAAGTTCGATTTCAGAAATTCCAGTTTTAGCCTACTGCTTTCACTAATGGTATTCAACAAACGGTAGAGAAAATATAAAATTTTTTTTTTTAAGAAAAGGGAGACTCTGGATACTGAACTGCTGTTTCTCAGAATTTTGCCTAAGCCAACATACTTATATACATAAAAGTATTTATAAAGCATGTATGAGTACACAGAGGGACTATGTGAAATTGAGCTTTCTGATGAGCCAGTTGACAGCTCTATTTCTTTCTTCTGACAAGCTTCCTTGACAAACTTTTTTTTGGGAAAGACAATTAGAGTCAAAATGCTAATCTACGAGTAAATGTGCCACCAGATGAGACTACTTGTAGGCAAAGTAAACGTATGGTTACAATGCAACAAAACACCTTTTGAAGGTCAACTAGTGTCCAATGATATGGCGGTGACTGGAGGTAACAATCTTTGCCCTCATGAAGCTTACATTCCAGACAATAAACAAGATAAAGAAGTGAAAAATATTGATTGTGGCAAAGCGGTAAGTGCTACAGAGGGAAAAAAAATGAAGCTGGAAGAAAGGGAATATTCAGTGGAGCTGGAGGGTGGTTGCAGTTTTGTAAAGGGTGATCAGAGAAGGCTTCATTGAGAAGGGGTATTTGAGTAAAATCGTTAATGATAGAGACTGGCTGGCTGCTCATCAAAAAACTTTATTCTCTTCTTTTAACTATGAAGCTAGTTGTCATGTCACATTCTCTCTGGCCATTAGGTGTGACTACATAACTGAATTCTAGCCAATGGAATATACACAAAAGTGATTCTCACCGATTCCAGGCCTGGCTCTTAGCCTCACCCCCACATAGATGATATTCCTTGTTCTTTCTCTTTCTAATGTAGAAAAGCATAGGGATTTTGAAAGCCACATGTTAAAAATGTCAGAGCTACAAAATCAAGGTAGACTGGGTCCTTGATTCACGATTTAGAGGGGAGCTGCTTGCTTGCTGATCAGAAGCGACTTTTTGAATTTTGCATGAGTGAGAAGTTTCTATAGTGGTAAGCCACTGAAATGTGGGGCTTCTACTTTAACATCAGCTTGAATAAAGTTAGGTAATAAAGGAGCTGAGGGATCAATCCATTCAAATATTGGGGAGAAAACACTCTAAGCAAAGGAAAACAAGTACAAAGGTCCTGAAGCAGGAGTGTGGTTAGAATGTTCCAGAAACAACAAAGAAGTGGGAAAAAATGTTTGGAATGGAATGACAGAGGGGAGACTAGTAGGAGATGAAGTAAACAATCCAAATCTTAAGAGATTCTACCTAGGATCTCAAGGCTTTCATAATTCATATTCTCTATCAAATTCAGCTCTCAGATAAAAAGAAATTCTAGAATAATCTTTTTGGGGATCTCAGGTTGAACCCTTCTCCAATCCTACTTTAATAGGTCCAACTGACTAACTGAATCCCAGCACTTCTTCCATATTTTTGTTGTGTGCTGTCTACAGAGGTGCTGGAATAGATTTCTGAAAACACTGAGGATGCTTTGGACCGTCATCTATCGCGGCAGAGTGACACAATTTATCAGTAAAGCCTGTAACAAAGCCATTACCATCTGATGGAAGATGCAATGAAGAGTGAATGACCTTAGTTTTTCTGCTTTCAGTCATGGCTAGGTTCTCCCCTTCCCAGACATTCAAAACATCATCATCTTCCCTCCCAAGATGGCTCCTCTGTCAGTGTCCATGGATGGCTCTGCCAGCTGCCAGTCTCTCAAAATAGAAATGAGAGGCATCCTTGATTCTTTCCTCTCCCTCACACCCAGAGTGTATCAATAATTGTCCTCATAATTCCACTTGAGATGTCTCTCTTGAGTATTCCCACTTTCCTCCATACTCCCTGCTACTGTCTCCTCCTCCCATCCTCTCTCACTGGTTACTGTGGCTATTTCCTAATTGGTTTCTGCCTTCCACCTTGTCATCTTACCCATTCTTAACACTTCAGAATGAATAATAATTCTAAAATATGTCTCTGATCATACTCTCACACCTTCAGTAACTCCCTAGTGCCAATGGGATAAAATTCAACTTTTTTAATGTGGATCAAAAACCTCTTTATGATCTGATCTCTACTTACTTCTCTTTCTTCATCTTTCTTTGCATTGCACAATCCACTGAACAACTTACTCTTCTTTGCAATCTAGTACCACCCACATCCATGTCAGGACTCAGCACACTCTGTCCCATCTTTCTGGGATACCCTTCCCATTGTCTTGATCTATGTAGCTTCTAGTTACCTCTTCAATCTCAGGTTAGCCATCACCTCCTCTATGAAGCTTTCCTCAATTAATTAGCAACCTATTCCTAATCAGGTCTAAGTTATGGGCCTTGTTATGTAGTCCCATAGCTCCTCACAATTTTTCTAGCACAGGGTATAATATAATCTCCTATGTTTGTCAATATACAGCAAGTAGCACAAGGACAGGTACTCTATTGTGATCACACTCTATTCTCATTACCTACTATATAGGATTTGTTCAATTCTTAAATTCACAGTCTCAGAATGACACCATCTCAATTGTGTGTCTGAGAGAGGTAACATTACTCCCATTATTCTTGGGAGATTTTACATGAAAAACAAAGTGTGTGTTATGGAAGGCAAGTTCTGTGTAAAATTAACTAAATTAAATTGGAGGAAGCTACATACAAGGGGTTTCGAAACTATGGACCATGAGCCAAATCCTGCCTGTCACCGGTTTTTGAAAATAAAGTTTTATTGGAACATAGCCACGCCCATTCATTTACATATTGTCTATGACTGCATTCGTACCGTGACAGCAGAGTTGAGTAGCTGCAACAGAGACTGAATGGTTGACAAAACCAAAAGCATTTACTATCTGGCACTTTACTGAAGCTTGATGTGATCTGCTATATAACAAATCCCTTTATTAGACACATACTAGGGAATTAAAGATATGAAAATTCTGACATTAGGAAAATCTGTATAAGCTTTTTAACCGAGTTATATGTGGATCATGAAAATCTGTATGACGATTTAAACCATTTAAACTCCTTCACCCTTTGAAATAATTATTAACACCTTACACACTTATTATTTCACAGGATATAACATGAGAATGGCTAACAGGAAAATTAGGCATTGCACCTAATTATAAATATTTATTCTGTTTAAAATTTAAAGTTTCCCAGTATGACAAGCTATGTTTACTTAGCTTTGAATCAAACATGGAAAATACTTAGTAAAAAAAAAAGACTGAGGTTTTTGCCTCTTTCTCTTCTTTGCTTTTATGTTATTCAAGTTTCTAAGTTTCTTTCCTTATTTTTCTTTCTTCCTAATTTAACTTTTTCACTTCTTTTGTAATTTCATATCTTTTTTTGTTACTCAGTCTTTTTCTGTAGGTTTTATGCTGACTTGTATTTCTGTGGCTGTATTTTGAATTCCTCAGGGTACTCGTAATTTGAACCCCCAGCAAAATGTCATCCATTATCAGTACTATGTACATTTCCACTGGAATATAAATACATTATACAGATAAGGAAAACCAAAGTTCCTTTGAGATAGAAAGGATATATTTTGCTCACTACTTTCATGCTGGAAAAGAAAGGGCAAATGGTATTTCCATTTGATTTATTTAAAATCTGCACACAACTCTAGGTAAGTTCTTCAGAAATGCACATTACTGTTCTTTAAAAAATACAGCCACAGGAGGTACAAGAGTAGTTTTATTTCCGCAAACAGCAGTTCCTGAAGTGTGGTCTGGTCACCCCTGGGGATCCTTAGATACTTTGAGGGGGTTTGTGAGGTCAAAATTATTTCATAATGATACTGAGATATTTGCCATTTTCTCTCTCACTCTCTTATGAGTTTTCCAGAGGCTATGTCATGGGTGACATGGTAACAAATTGAATGCAGAAATAGATATAAGAATCAGCTCTCTTCTCTTCAGCTAAATATTAAAGAGATTTTTAAGAATGTAAAACAATGTCATCATTCTCACAATCTTTTGCTGTGGAAGATAGTTATCTTTCATAAAACATTTATATTAACATAAAGTGGGGTTATTGATATTTTAACTGAATTAATAAATGAATACTTTAAACATTTCTCAGTTTTAATGTCAAACATGGTAACCCACATAAACAAAAGTGTTTTGGAGTCTTGATTATTTCTAAGAGTATAAAAGGGTCCCCAAGACCAACAAGTTTGACAAGCATTGCTGTAGAAGAAGTGAATAACCAGTGTTTAAGTACCATACAAGATAAGTGATGAGATTATTTTCTGGAGAAAAGAAATATCTCCCGTCACTGGGGATAAATAATGACAGCTTATCACGCATACCAAGAGTTCACCATCATAAAAAAAAAGACCTCAGACAGGTAAATAACACAATATGAAATGAAAATTAAAACAATCCATTATGTATGAAGAACTTTACCACCAACCACTGTGGTCAGAGTCTACAAATCTGCCAGTGAATTTATAAGAGACAGAGGAAGGTGAATAATGTAGGCCAAGCACCATGAGGGCCAACTTTCAGAATTAATGAACTGCCTAAGTAAATATATATATATATTGCTCACTCTGAGATTATAATGCACTCAGGCAAGTTGGCCTATCGTTAATGTTTTTTCATCAAGAAATATTTGAGTGTCTACAACATACCAGACATTGTTTGTCCTACATGATGGGGTGGCTACAAAATGTTGACAGGCTAATAGGAGATGCAGACACGTACATGTGTTTTTTTTAATGTGATAAGCATTGAAGTGTAGCTATGACTTCAGCAAATATTTATTACGTGTCTACTAAGTGCTGGACACTGTACTAGGTGGTGGGTATTCAGTGGTAAACAACATAGACCCAGTCCTTACCCATATGGAGCTTATAGTATGATGGGTAATATATAGACTTAAGCCAATGATCATACAAAAGTATATCAATGAAAACCATGATACAAGTATGAAGAAAAAATTAAAAATTATGAGACTATTCTTTTATTTATGAACTTTCAATTAAGAACTTTCACAGATACGCTGCACCTAAAGGCAAAGGCACATCAAATTCTACTTCCCACAAGGAGATAGTGTCAGTGGTCACAGTTATTTCACTTTTGGATAACATGTCTTATTTTAGAGTAAGATATGTTTGCTCTGTTTGTATGTAAATATTTTTGAGGAATTTTATAAACATTATTAACTTTATTCCAGGTGATGAGTGTAAAAGCAGAGAGAAACTGGTCAAAATTCTGGGAAAACATAGAAAAGAAGTAATTATCATCATAATCATTCTCCTCCACCTCCTCCAAGACCCTTAACATTTAGAATTTTCTCAGAAAACCTAAGTGAAAATCTACTGGCTTTTAGAATGGAGGCATGTGGTCTAAGAACAACTGTACTTGGAAACAGTAGTTTGGAATGTAATCTTTTCCTAAGGAGAACAGGCGTGGACCTTATTTAGAGTCAGGGGGATGTGGTGGTTTTAAGAGTGCATCCCTCTGAGTAAGGGACATTGAAGCTGAACCCTGAAATGTGTATGACTAGATGAAGCATTAAGTGGAAAGGTTCCACACAGAGGAATCAACTTCTTGCAAGGCAGAAAATACACCGAGATTCAGAAGAACTGAAAGTAGACCAGTGTGCTTAAAGTGTGGTGAACAAGGTGGAGAGTGGCAGGAGATAAGGCTAGAGGGATGCGCAGAGGCCAGGAGGCCATGGTAGGACTCAGATTTTTTCTTAAGTGCAATGGTAGACCATCTACTAAGGGTCCTAGGAACTCAAATGGAGGAATGACCTCTTAGGAGCCTAGGAAATATATTTATTAGATGAAAAAGGCAGTAAAAACACTGTAGAAAGAGGAACAGCATGGACAAAGGCATGACAATGTAAAACTTCACGGCCTATTTAATGTTTACATAGTGAAGGCATGCGTAAGGGGATTGGCAAGAGAAAGTACTAGAAAGGTAGGTTTGGGTCAGATTTTGAAGAGCTCTACAGGCTGGCTAAAGTTATACATCCCCTCTGAAGTGGCAGAGAACCATTAAAGGTTTATAAGCAGAGGCATAACATGCTTCTGTTTGTATTCTAAACAATATATTTATTAGTCATTAAGGCTATATAATAAAAGTACTTAATTAAATTGATTGTGTAAATGTAATAACTTTTACTGAGTTATCCCTGGGTATTAAAATTTGATCATGGATGATGTAATTAGTGAATTATTCATTCTACCTTCCACATTAATGATTAAATTCATTAAGCACTGGGTACAGGGTACAAAGGAACTTATTAGGAAGTCTACCTAACAGATTACTCAAGATTAGTTTTGACCCACAAAGTAGACTACTTCATTTAGTGTACTTTTAAAAACAGTAGAATCCAAGTGATAATGGATTTTTTAAAAAAAGACTAAGTCACATATGCATTGTAAACTGAAATATATAGTTCAGTATATGAGTCATTAAATATATGAGTCAGTAAAATTTCCAACTTTTGTCAATGGATCTGTATTTATGTAAGGGAATGTATTCAAATTTTAGGCAGTTTTACAGTCAACTTACAGCAGATATATGGACAACTTGTCCAAGCCCTTTATAAGGCTGTCTCATTTCTCATATATTCCTGATAAATTAAATTTCTGGCTAGTCTTCCAGTCAATTGTTTGCCCCAAGCGAAACAGCAATTTTAGGCCAGCAGAGTTGCTAATCAGCCCATTTATTTGCTACCTAGTTCTCTACTGATACTGATGCTTCTGGGCATGGGGTTTTATACGCTTGGCTCCAAATAAAGACAAACGCTCTGGCAGTGAAGCTGCTGGTTTTCATGTGTTATAATACCCTGGTCTAAGAACTATGCTGACCAAGCTGGTGGGTGGAGACTGGGAGCAGTCCCAGGCAAAAAACACCAAAGACTACCACTATTCTTATTCAAAGTTCAATAGTTTTCCCTATATAATCACTTTTCAATTAGGTATATGCTTTTGGTTGACTTCCAGAATCATAAAATATTTTGTACAGCTTTTGCAGGTTTTTGAGTAGATCTGTTGACCTACTCATTTTGCTATCCAGAGGACCTGTTTCCAGAGAATAATACCTAAGCCCTCCTTATGTGCCAGGCACAGGACTAGTCAATTTAGTTACATTATCTCTAACCCTTACAGCAACCCTACAAGAGATGTATTATTATCCTTATTTTTCTAATGAGCAAAGTAAGACTCATAATTTAAGTAAACTGCCAAACAAACAAAAAAGCAAAATATAAACAGAAAAGTACCATGCTATTTACTTCCAAGGGTAATAAATACAAGTGGGAACATAGGTGGTTATTGTCCAGCATTTAGTTAGCAGTTTTATTTTATTGGCCAACCCCAACGCCAATTACTCTTAGTTTCCACTGTCCCATGGAAAGGTTAATTGGCAAGAAAATACCAAATAAATCAGTACGAGAAACAAGCTATTTTTGTCATGGATACACCCTGATCACTTTAAAAAATATATTATATTGGTTCATAAAGTGGAGTTTTGTTCTCGCATATAATCCTAATAAAATACAGGGACCCTCATGACCCTAACTTTTCATAGAGTTACATGCACAAAAACCCAGTCTAAAAATAAAGATCACTGGAAAATAATCCTAATTTTAATCCACACTTCTGGGTCAAAAAAGGGTATGAATTCAGAAAGTTACAGAAGATTCCAGAAATTCCACTTATTCTCCTCATTTCTTTCATATCCATCCACTGCTTCAGAATCCTTCAATTTCTGAAACTCTCCACAAACTAGACCCATATTCAAGTATTCTCTTGTTCTCTTTATTTTGTAGATCAGCTTTCCCCCTCTAGCTATGTAATTGCCCTTTACTCAGCCTTCTTTACTTATTATCCAAATTCCACATCATTTAATACTACCAAAGATAGTATTACCCTTAGATATTGGAGGAAGCACAAATATGAGAAGAGACAGCCTTGAGTCTTTCGAAATGGTTAGTAAAGATGGAGGGAACACTTGCTTTTTAAAAAAATTTTTTAAAAATTTTATTTATTTTTGGCTGCTTTGGGTCTTAGTTGCTGTGCAGGGGCTTTACTCTAGTTGCGGTGAGTGGGGGCTACTCCTTGTTGCGGTGCGCAGGCTTCTCATTGCGGTCGCTTCTCTTGTTGCGGAGCATGGGCTGTATGTGTGTGAGCTTCAGTAGTTGCAGCACAAGGGCTCAGTAGTTGTGGCTCGCAGGCTCTGGAACGCAGGCTCAGTAGTTGCGGCGCACGGCCCCAGCGGCTCCGCGGCATGTGGGATCTTCCCAGACCAGGGATCAAACCCATGCCTCCAGCATTGGCAGGTACATTCTTACCCACAGCGCCACCAGGGAAGTCCAACACTCATTGTTAATTTGTCTTGTCGCTGTTATCCTTATTAGCTGTTTTGTTCACATAGGTAAATGTGATCATAAGACAACAGAAAACGCACAGATTTGGGGTCAGCATCACTGACTTTTAGTTCTTGATCCTTCTATAATTCTGATTAGCCTTGGCACAGTATCTTAATCTTTTTGAGCTGCAATTTGATAATTTGTAAGACGGACAAAGGAATACTGCCATCCTCTGATTACCATCTCACAGTCAGGAGAGAGGGTGGACATGAAAGATTTTAAAACTGAGTGGCTGTGAAGATTACACAGGGCAACATTTGTAAAACTCTTGACAAAGACCATTCATTGGATTGACACAAAATTTAGTGTCAATATTAACTCTGTAACTTCCAAGTTTCTAGCCTTGACAGGTGAATAGATAGTGATGCCACTCAGAGTACCTTCTGTGGAGGAATAGAACATATTTAACTGTTGTATACATCGATTTTGAGGCCTCAGTGGGACTGAGATATGTCCAGTGGATTTAACTACAGGAGATCACTGATGACCTGGGCAAAGATTGTATCAGAGCAGCGGTGGGGACCAAGAGCAAAAAAAAAAAAAAAAAAAAAAAAGAGATGAGATAAAAGAGAATATGTGATTTTAAGTATTAGTGACTAAGAAGAGAAGGATTCAAATGGGAATAACTACTAGGACGGGGAAGTAAGAGACCTTTCATTCACAATTTTGGCTGCCTAGAATCTGAATACCCTGCATACATGGTGGGATTCCCTAAGATCAGTGTGGAATCTGAAGGAGGAAGTTCAGTTTTTGAATCTGGAAATTAATGACAGAAAATTGCAAGGGACCATTTAGAATTCTTTCCATCAGCAGTGGCATTTGTCACCCCATCTGTAGTGGTGGAGTGATCCATGGCAGCATGCAGACACAGAGTATGATTTGGACTGTTGTTCCTAGAGCTGAGCCTCTCCCTTGGTTTCTGCCCATTTTTGAGCTGATGTTCTAGCCTTCTATATGGGAATAGGAGCAGGTCTTTATCCTTCTCATAAAGTCAATTTCTGCTTACATTAAAGAGAACTGGATTCTGATATTCACAGCTAAAAACCCTGACAAGTACAGTGGAGCATATTAAGAAAGGAGTGTTGGTAATTTATTTTTAATCTGGGAGCTAAATATACTTACTTGGTCAAGGGTAGGAAGCCAGTAGAGAAAGGATGAAGATACACTTATGCTTGTGTGCATACAGGGGAGAGAGAATAATTAATTGGGCAAGGTTCCTGTGAACTAAGAGATAAAGTCTTCTGAAAATGAGGAGATATTATTATACTGGTGAATGTGTAACTAAGTGAAAAATTATTAGACTAGCGGCTCACTCACGTATGGTGTTTTCCATTTTAGAAAAGGTTTTTAAAAACATATTTATCAGTGGATAAAAAGAGAAAAAACATATTTTCATTTAAATTAATCTATATGGAAAAAAGCAAATTATGATAACTTTAGATATATATTAATGACCAAACTACGCCAGTTCAGAGTTACTAAAACAGATGAGATTTGTTAAAGGGAACATGAGAAGAGACTAGCACACATATATAAGGCATCCTACAATTATATTAAATCCCAGGAAGTAATCAATGAAGTGATCAACACATTTTTATCTCTAGTCCGGGTTTTCCTCTGTGCACAAAGATGGTCTACTGACCTGTGAATATTGTGTTTCTTTTTTAGTGGTATGATGGCTTGTAATTCTAACATCAAAAACACTTTGGAAATGATTGCTCATAATGTGAAATATGTCTCATAGGACAGGCTTTGAAGGTAGTCATTTCACGTTTCCTCAGCAACAAGGAAAATGGAAAGAATGCAAAATGCCTTTTGGCCTGTTTTAAGAAAATGGTGGGATCCAGGTGGAGCTGCTGTTGAGTCAGACAGACAACAATAGACAGAGATTTTAGACACCAATAACCTTAAAGGGAGAGTGCATTTACAGGACTCCAAGTATGGAGTCTTATAGGGCATGCTTTGCTTTGTGCTTATTTGTCAGGTTATAGGCTCTCTAGCTACCTCTGTATTGACCGTCTGCATTTCACTGAATGCTGTATCCATGCTTTAAATATGCTGTAGACAACCTCGCTTTCACCAGGGTGTCCCAAACATACACAGAGGCCATTTCTGATCTGCGATTAGTAGGATGAGAACTTTGAGCTTATTTTTTTGTATGTTGTGATGAATATGTTCTCCTGGTCTGTCTCCCATATTTTGTCTACCAGCGTTTCTGATTTGTGAGTTAAGGGTGGTAGTCTGTGACCCCATAGAGATCACAGGTATTACTTCAGTCAGTTAGTCACCACTAGTATTCATCTGCCACAGTAGCTTCCTAACACCTGAACCCTTTCTCCACAGCAGTGTTTATTGGTTAATACGTACTCTGGGAACTCTCTTTTGTTTACCAGCTAGTGAGTAAATGAAATGAGAAAGGGATCTCATTGAGAAGCGGTTAGTTGACTGGGGATTGCTACCATGGCTTCACTGAGAAGAAAAAGGCTCAGGACCTTCAGCCTTGCACATCCAAATGCATGTTTTCTGACTACCTTGTTTTAATTGTTCCACAGGCCCCTCAAACCTATCATATCCCAAGTTGACGTCTTTATGTCTGATTTGCCTTCTTCCCATCTGCATACGGCACCTTGTATTTCCTCTCATAACTAACAGCACTCCATTCAGCCAATTCTCCAAGCCAGAAATCTGGGGAAGGAGGTTCTCCTAGAATCCTTCCTTCAAGCTCCCAACCCTCTCATCTAACAAATTACCAAGTTATTTTACTTTCACCGACCGAGTATCTTGAATGTGTCTCACCTTTATAAGCTTTATTTTGCTCAGACACTCATTGTCCTTAATCTGAAATACTACAAAACTACTTAACTTGAGTCACCCAGCTGCCAGTCTCACCCTCTTCATTTCACTTTGAGCTCAACTATCAGAGGGGCCTATGTGGTTCCAAATGTCATCCACTGAAAAACCTCCCCACGTTCTTCTATGCCACCCCAGAAAGAAGTTTTTTTGAGATACAAAATCTTTTATGACCTGGTCCATCTTGACTGCTCTATTTAGCACCACACCACACTTTGTCCTTTAGACAAACAAGAGAAATCCTCTTACTAAACTTGATTGGTATGACTGGATAGGAAGGTTTTGGAACAATATTGTTAAGCTGGATGGATTATATAAAGTCATTTATGCATATTGAAACATTTTATTTTCACCTAGAACATATAAATTATCATTAACTCACTACTCATTTGGTATGGGGGAACTGACTGAAATTCAGCATATTCTTTCTTGTATAAAACACTCCTAGACTGCATAATCTATGACTTTTAGTTTTTATTTCTTTAGAGTAAGATTTAGAGACACTGGAAAACAATCTAAATGCAAAATCCTTCCAGATTTTTGTGGTTTCTACCCTCTACCCCCAATTTTAAATAGTTGCTTCATCCACATCGAATTGAACAGCATTATTTGCTAATCAGTCTTCCAAAGCATTCAACTTAGTTTTTTTTTTTTTTTTTTT
>RJWK010028702.1:0-17920 GCA_004363435.1 Platanista minor | reverse complement strand
CTTGCTGCCTCGTGACAGGACCATGTGAACCACACCCACCACCAGACAAGGGTGCTGTCCTCACCACAAGGGGTCAAGGAAGAAGGAAATGTCATTATTTGCAGATCATCAGTATTATCCCGGAAAACTCAAGGTAATCAACTCAAAGATGCTCATAAATGAAAGAGAAGGCAGCAAGATGGGTGGGTAAAAAATTAATATGCAACAGCTTTTATATATAAATCACCAGCTGAAAGATACGAGAGCCAAGAGTCCATTTACAACAGCAACAAAAGACCAGAGGCTTTACGACAAACGTGCAAGATCTACGGGAAGAAAATCAAATTCAAATGGCAGCACAGGACAATGATGGCATTTTGAATCGTAGAGAAAATCTGGATCACTCAGCACCAGTGCTGGGCTGACTGAGGGGTACCTGCACTATAGCCAAGGCGGGCTGAAGCTCACTCTACAGAATAAACCCACAGAACCAGCGATAAATGTGGGAAACAAACGCATGAAAATGAAAACACGAGCTCGTCTGTAAGTATAATTTCAAAGTGGGGAAAGGATTTTAAGATGACATCAAACTAAGAAGCTATTAAGGAAGGGGAACTCCCTGGCGGCCCAGTGGTTAGGACTCTGCACTTTCACTGCTGAGAGCCCAGGCTTGATCCCTGGTCGGGGAGCTAAGATCCCACAAGACACGCAGTGTGGCCAAAAAAAAAAAGGAAAAGGCAGATACAACTGCAAATATAAAAATCAAAACCTAGGGCTTCCCTGGTGGCGCAGTGGTTGAGAGTCCGCCTGCCGATGCAGGGGACGCGGGTTCGTGCCCCGGTCCGGGAAGATCCCACATGCCGCGGAGCGGCTGGTTCCGTGAGCCATGGCCACTAAGCCTGCACGTCCGGAGCCTGTGCTCCGCAATGGGAGAGGCCACAACAGTGAGAGGCCCGCGTACCGCAAAAAAAAAAAAAAAAAAAATTAAAACCTAAATTCCACAAGTGAAAACATACCTCGTATCAAAACCAAAAGACAAAAGAAGGAAGGAGGAAGAAATATTTGCATCTCGTATCTTGAAGGCTTCACTTCCTCACAGGATGAAAGCTCCTACAAGTCAATTAGAAGCATAACACCACCACACAGAACCAGGCAAAGGATATGAACACAGATTTCACAGAAAAGGAGCCACAGGACACTAATCTTAGCCTCAGACGTAAGAGAAATGCACATTAACCACCAAAGTCAGGATTCCAACAGAGCATTTTATTCTCACCTTAACTTCTAGGTGTTTTTCTAGTTTCCACAAGGAGCACGTTATTACCTTCATAGTGAGAAAAAATACCATTCCATCTCCAAACTGGTGAGGCCACACATGGTAGTTGCCTCACAGGAACCTTCTCTGATCCCAGAGTGCATATTTCCAGAAATCCATTACATGGCCCTTTTAAGGTCTCAACAGCTGAGGAGGTTCTATTCTTGGAAAATATGTTGTTGACGTGTTTCACTTAAACGTGGACTTGGAGCAGCCACCAATGTGTATGTGGTTGTATGTGAGACCGTGAATGACGGTGTTATTAGGGAAGGAAGCACGTCATTACCGTCACCTTCACATACCATGCGTTTGGGAAAACAAGGGTCCCGTTTACCCGGAACAGATTCCAAGCAGCACGTGTGTACTCTCCATCTGCGCTGTCTCCCCGCAGACCCCTGGCTACCAGGGACCCAGCAGACTCAGAAACGCTAAGAGATGTACCCGACAAATAAACGCAAGCTGCAACGAGCACCCTGTATTTAAAGGTCCGAGGTTTTCCTAAGAATGTTTCGAGACAGTGGTGTAACTAAAACTCAAAGGCGATGTGAGATTACTCGTGCGGAAGGGAAACCCGAAGACACTCACGCAGGCTCACCCACCGCATGACTGTGACCTGGGAACCTCCACCACGGGGTTCACGCCAATAAAGCCCTCCGGTCTCCCTGCAGTTCACATCCAGGAAGAGACCCCACCGCCCACGGGCCTCTTGTCAAAGGGGTGACGGAGGACCAGGTAGAGAACTATTTCTACTTGGCCCGTTCATCGTGGGGGTGGTGGGCACTCAGAACCTGGGCCCAGCACACACGCCCACAGCGCCAGCCTGAGCCCGGGAGGCGGCGCTCCCTTCAAACCACCCCCGCTCTCAGCTGCCCCACAGGGCAGGAGGGCCCGGCCTCACCTCCTGCCTGCCACCAGACATCCTGTGGTGGTCCGTCTGGCTGCACTTGGTGGAGAACTCATCCTTCCTCACGATCTTGGGCGTCCACAGCAAGGAGAAAGGGTAACGAGTCAGCCCCTGGCCCCCACCAGAGCAGGTGTGCACCAGTCCCTCCCGCACCCACGTGTCCCACTCATCTACAAGAACCCAGGAGGCCGCCAGATCGCGGCTGGTCTAAGAAGGAAGGTTGGAACCCCCCCCGAGCACATGCTTCCCTCCCAGGGGGCCAGGCGTCGCTGTCCCCCAGGGCGCCCGAGAGCAGCACAAAGGGGCTGGCGCTCTCCTACTGAGATAGAGAACAGGCTTGCTCTCGGGCTGGCCACCTGCCAGGCCCACATCCGAGAGCAGAACGTCTGGTTCCGAGCTGAAGCCCTTGCAAAGAGGAGAAAAAGGAACAGTGAGGAATCTCGCTTGGAAGGACAATTGGCTCTAACCAGAGGCAGAATCAGGGGAGGCTCCAGCAAGTGAACCACTGAGGAGTGACAGCGGCATAAACAGCGCACAGGAGGGCCGGGCCAGGGCCCGCTTCCCGTTCCTGCTAACCGGCATGGGCGCCATGCACAGCTGGGAAGACCCTGGCAAACAGCTGGCTGCAGGCCCGGGAAGAAGTGAGGAGACCCAGCCCCTTACCTGCACACGCTGCCCCGCGCGCTCACCTGGACGTGGCCATTGTGGGGCCCCCTGTGGCCGTACATGCACTCCACCGTGGCCGACTTCCTCTCCATCAGGTGGATTCGGAACAAGGGCTTGAACCGCATCGGGTCGTCCACATGAGGGTCGTGGGGAGGCAGGTACATCCAGCCAATGATGAACAAGCCATCCACCTGTGCAGAGGTCCACACACGGGTGAGGGGGAGGCAGAAGCTCAGCATCAGCAACCCCCAGATCACCGCGAGGACCATTCCCGTCTCCACACTCCGGTCCCGCGGGGACCTTGGGGCCCCATCTAGCGCAGTGGGACGAGCACGGCCCCGCCCACCGGTGTGCGTTAATCGAAAAGTAGTTTATGCAACATGAAACATGCTGACTAAAAGTTGATAACACTGCTATATCACTGAAATCTACTAAGAAATAGAACTCAGTGCTCTCCCTCAAAAAAACACAAAAATGTGAGGTGATGGGTACGTTAATTAACTAGACGGGAGAATCCTTCCACGGTGCACTTGTACATCAAATCAGATCACCACAATGTACGTTTTATGTATCTTACAGTTTTGTCAATTATACCTAAATAAAGCTGAAAAAGTAACTAAATGTTCTAATAGAAAATATAGTGGTTAGCCCCAAATCCGAGCAAACCTTTTAGCAAGAACTTCCGGCTATGAAGTAGGGGTGGGTAGTTGCTGGGAGCGCAAGCTAAAAGACATAAGAAAGAAGCAGGAATGATCCAGAAAGTGCAACACCCAATAGGGCAACTGACCAGAGGAAAACGGGGGTGCTGCTTTCCACAGGAGAGACTCAGGAGGCCAAACAAACCAGGCAGCACGAGGGCCTGGTTAGATCCTCATGTGAACAAGCCAGCTGTCGAAGGCAGTTCTGAGACGGTCAGGGAGCCTCAAGCGTGGACTGGGTCTCAGGTAATCCAGGAATTACTGCCACTGCTGTGAGGTGTGGTCAGGACCTCCCATGTGTGGGAGCGTGGGAAACACCCACGTGGTTAGAGACGCACACTGATGTACAAACATGAACTGACACGGGCCTGGGATTTGCTTTAAAATACTGAAAAGAAAAAAGGCAAAGGGGCAGAGACAGACACCGTGAACCTGGCGCACTACGGCCCACCTCTGAGTCCAGGAGGTGGGCGTCTGTGGGCGTCCACCCTGCCATTCCCACTACTCTTGTATGTGGTCAAAATGGCAAATGATAAAAGTGGTGATCAGGTCAAAGGAGGGGGCAGTCTCCAGGCACGTTCTCAGTGGAGGGGAGGAGGTGGCCTCTGTAGCCCACTTGGGATGCCCCAGCAGTCGCTCCTGCCTTCCTGGGGGAGCCTGGGTCCACCGCTTCCAGCTCTAGCGACAGAGGAGAGAACTTAATCGCTAACCGTCTGAGACAAGAGCCAATTGCCGGTGTTCTGTCATGGGATCCATTTTCCCCTAATTATCCCCTGCTTTCAGAAGCCTTTTTTTTTTAACTCTATTACTCACTGCCAGTAAGACAAACAATTATCACCCTCCCCGACTAAAAGAAAGGAAAGAACCTGCCCACGCTGGGAGCTGTCTGTCTTGGCCCCTGTGAGAATGTTCTAAAAGCAAGGCTTCCCCAGTGATATTAAACATAACAAAATGTAAAGCAAGTTTCTTAACAGATGTTTCCACCAAATTATAAAGAATATGAAGCAATATTTATCCCTGCCCAAACCCCACCTGGTGAGCAAAATACAGAGTGACGAAGTAACCAGTCACCCCGTGGCCTACGTGAACCAGGCTCAGGGGAGGCCACAATGAGGCTCGCTGGGGGCCCCAATGGCCACAGCGAGGCAGACCCACGAGCCGTGACACGAGCTGCGGCCAGTCCCCTGGACTTGGCTTCTGGCCTGCCGAGCGCGTGTGCAGCGCCGGCCAAAGGGCACCTGGCTGTGTTCTCCCTGCACCATCAGCTGCAGCAACATCGAGGCCAGGCCCCTGCCCAGAGCTCAGCAAGTACAAGGGCCCCACTCAGGTCCCGGCTTCTGTCCCAGAGGCACCACTCCTACCTGGCAAGAGCACCGGCAAGGGCTGCATCCTGCTAGACACTGACACCAGTTAAGCCCAAGAAAAGTCAGATCTGAGTTTCTCAAATGGACCCAAAAATGAGCAGCTATTATATGCTTCTAAGGCAAGTGACCAAGAAGCATATAAAAATTAAAACCAGAAGACTCTTCTCCTGGCTACGACCAAGGAGCTTGAATCAAACAGCCCCTCCTGCTGAGACCAGCTATAAAGACTGAATAAAGTAAAGTTAAAATGCTACTTGTAGACCTAAGGGGGCGAGCCTGAAGAGAAGGGACAGACACCTGCCATGACACCAAGCCTATGCCACTTGGTCCCCGGGTGGAGCAGGTCTGGCATGGGCTTTCGGTCTAGGGCCAGCCTCCGAGGGCCCCACACAGCCTTCTTTTCTTAGCCTGCAGAGACCCAATTTAGGGCAACGAACCAGGGCACAAACCAACACTGGAGTGTCGCGAGGGTGTGAAGGCTGATGGCCCTCAGTGTCCAAGAGGCAGGGACCGGGGAAGGCATCCCGGCATCACGAAGTTCGTGGGTGTGGCAGAAGCCAAGAGATACTTACAATGAATCTCTGCTCGTTTAGAAAATAAAATCTGGCCCAATGAGTCTTTGTGAACGACTGCCCTGCCCCTTGGAGGGAGGACGCAGTCCCGTCCGCAAGAACCCAGGCCCATCGCTCTGGGACTTACCACCACGTTCAGCAGTCCTCCATACGGCCCGATATCTGGCTGCCACAGTCCCAAAATGTGTCTGTATCGGTGGAGCACTACAGGGAGAGAGAGAGGGCAGGACTTCATGGTAGAGCCAGCTGATCTTCACTTTACAGTCAATAACTGGAGGAAAGAGCGTGAGGAAGAGGGGGAGGGACGTGTGAAGAAATCCCTCACGAAGGCTCTCGTAACAGAGCCTTGCAAACAACTGTGGATTCAAGCAAATCTTACAAGCGTCTAAATCATTCGGAGAGTAAAAATGTAACAGACAACTGGGTCATCTTGAAACCCAGCCTCTGTGTATCAGCTCCAATGACAAGGAACTGCTGCCTTGAAGGACGAGCAGTGGGCGCCCCTGTGAAGCGATGAACCTCGTCTCCCACCAGTCTACACAACGGAGATGTGGGATTCTTTACCAGGGGCAGAGTCCAAAGCATCATGGGGCTGTAGGGTAAGATTTAATTGGGTCATCTGTCTTTCTTTTAAACACACACACACACACACACACACACACACACACACACACACACACACACATTCCCCCTTATTTCAAAAGCAGTGCATGTATATTCATTGAGGGCAACGGGAGAAAAGGGTACCTCATGCCGACCTGAGACCCCACTGCACGGCCATGGCCAGCACAGTAAATGCCCTGGGAAGAGTCCTTCGCTACCATTTCCTCTGCATGTGTATTTGTTGAGTGAACAGCAAACAAGTGAAAGAATGAGCAAACTGCACAAAGAAGACAACCAGCTCACGCAGGGCCCTGCCTGCCAGCTTCAGGGTCTGGGGTCTCTCCGCAGCCAGTGTGTGGTGGTAAAGTTTATATGTCAACTGAACTCGGCCATGGAGGGACCAGACATTCTTAGTCAAACATTATTCTGGTATGTCTGTGTTCCCGGATGAGATTAACATTTAAATCTGTGGACAGAGAAAGCAGATTGCCCTCCCTAGTGTGGTGGGCCTTGTCCAAATCAGTTGAAGGCCCGAGCAGAAGAAGGCTGGTGCTCCCTCCCACCAGTAAGAAGACGCTCCTGCTGCCTAGCTGCAGGCTGGGATATCAGTCTTATCTAACTTCGAACTCTAACTAAATCATGGGCTCTTCCTGAAGAGTACAAAAAGGCTAACCCTCCCACAAATACAGGGGAATTTTCTCCTGCCTGACTGCGTTGATCTGGGACATTGGTCTTTTCCAGCCTCTGGATTCGAACTGAAACATGGGCTCTTCCTGGGTCTGGAGGCTGCCGGATTTCGGACTGGAACTACACCATCAGCTCCTGTGGGTCTCCAGCCTGCTGACTGGAGATCCTGGGACTTGTCAGCCTCCGTAGCTGTGTGATCTAATTCCTTATAATAATCTCTTTATATATGAAGAAGTTGGTTCTGTGTCTGAAAACCCTGGCTAATACCCAGTGGGAGCCATGGATGGTCTCCAAGTGCTGGAGCTGCATCATCACAACAGACTTCAGGAAGGAAGACCAAGCAGCAGGGCCCAGAGGGACCTGAGCCCAGACAGCAGTTCTCCAGCCACCACTTGGTCTGGGGTACAGAGAAGAGGAATGTGAGGCCAGAACCATCCCAAGCCTGCAGGGCATGCAGACGGCTGGTGGGAAAATACCAACTGTTCCCCACGGTTTCAGCCTAAAGGCACACTTCTCTAAATGGGCCTTGATGGTCTGCAGGGCGCCTGCCACTCGTGCCACGTGCAATCCTCTGAGTTGGTTTACAAGACACACATTAAAGTCAGTGGTTATTTTATGGCCATACCCTGATGGGTTTTGTGTTTGTTAAACAAGCAATAATAAGCAGGGTCAGGAGCCATAAACAAATACTGAACTCAGACAGTGCAACACACACTCAGGTGTTTAGGGGTGAAATCAACTGATGGCTGCCAGTTACCTTGAAATGCATCGCAACCGGGTGCTATGGAATCGGGTAAAGGGGTGTTCACTGCACAAGTCTTGACACCTTTCTGTGTGTTTTTAAAATTCCACAATAAAATAGTGAAGAAAAAATTAAATGGGCCCATACAGCATGGTCTTCTCTTGTCTCCCCTCCCCTCATCTCCCAACTTGACTGCTGGCAACGTCTGGGTCTTTCCAAGATCAATCAATCTGATCTCGAAGCCCCTGGAAAGACTGTTCAAAGACTATGCCACAGACTCAGCAATTCCCAAAGGGGAGTTCCTTGTTTTGCTTTAAAAGTAACATCTCTTTGAAATAAGAGTTCAGCCTCCCATGTGTGCTTAGAGCAGCAACTGTCTCTGGATCTTAAGCTCTGTGCCCATCAGAAGACTCGGGTGTGCCCCTGCGCTCCTGCTGACACGACGCTGGCTCGCCCAGCCTGGGCCCACCCAGGACAATCCGAGGGGAAGTCAGAGACCAACGTCGTCAGGTGGACTGTGAGGCACGGGATTTCCTAAGGCCACGTGACACCTGTGTTTCATAACGTATTCATTAAGAAGTCTGAGAGTTAGTCCGGCAGAAGTGACCTGAAGGACTCAGCAAGTCCAGGCAGCACTCAGACAGAAGGAGTCCACTTGAGTCACGTGAAACTCTAGGTATCAGGAGTGGGAGGGCATCCTGTCCACACGGCGACCTTCTGTGCCCGGGGCCTGCTGGGGAGGGCAGCTCTAAGGCGTCACCACCACAGGAGGTACGGAGCACGAAGAGCTCAGGCACCGGCCCCTGTGCTCTCCTCTGACCCGCACCCGGACCCTGCCTAGGGCACACAAGGGGCCTGCGGGCTTAAGACAGAATCCACAGCACCTCCTGGCCCAGGCGCTGGCCACACCCCAGGGCTCCTCGCCTGGAAGAAGACCCCAGCTCAACAAGCCCTCCCAACGCTGTTTCCAAACAACCGCTGGCCATGAAGGAGAGCACACGGGGTTAAGTCCCAGTGACACCAGCTCAGGTGCAGACGGCGGGCTGGGGACCTAAGACAGCAAGTGCACTGGGTGCCTTCCTGTCAGAGACAGGCGTGCTCAGAGGGCCCAGCTCTTAGAAGACCACAGAAGACAGGCATTCGTGGGCAAGGGGACCCAGACACCAGAGAACCACACTTAAACTCAGTCAGAATAACGACAACACTCCTGCTCTCAGCCCCACGAAGCAGGACTTGGGCCTTCCAGAATGAACACCAGCTCAGAGACTCTTCCAAGCATTGATCCCCGAGGTCAGCATGGTTGTGTTCAGAAAACCATCCCTGGCTCTAACGCAACCCTCCTACTCCCCAAAATAGGAACAATAGTCCAAGATGGCTAAGGGACAGCTCAGCTCAGGAGCTAACAGGAAAAGAGTCCTAGTCAGGGTTATCATCTGCCAACAGGAAGGGTCACTTAACAAGCCAAGTGGGAAACTCCGATACACTGGACAACACCCAACCCAAAAGATCCAGCTCTCCTTGCACAGCATGCTCTGATACTGAGCAGTCGCTTCCCTGCTGTCCTACCAGCAGCTGCTGTTGCCCACCACACTCAGAACAGCGGCCCACTACCCAGCAAGTCCATAACATCATTCTTGAATCACCATATCTGTCACTGCAGAACTGAGGTTTCTTGCCCAAGGGAAAATCATACACGCAACTAATGGTATCTCCTGCCACTTGCTAGAAGCTTTTGGTAATTAGAATAAAATCAGAGGAGGGAACACTTCCAAACTCATTCTACAAGGCCGGCATTACCCTGATACTACAACCAGACACAGACAGCACGATAAAAAAAAATTACAGGCCAATATTCCTGATGAACATAGGTGCAAAAATCCTCAACAAAATATCAGCAAACCAAAATGGATCATAAACCATGATCAAGTGGGATTTATCCCAGGGAGGCAAGGACGGTGCAACATCCACAAATCAATCAAGGTACTACACCACATTTACAAAATGAAGGCTAAAAAAATCACATGATCATATCAATACATGCAGAAAAGGCTTTTGACAAAATTCAACATCCATTTATGACAAATGGGTATGGAGAGAATGTACCTCAACACAGTAAAGGCCATGTATGACAAACCCACAGCCAGTATCACACTCAAAATGAAAAGCTGAAATCTTTTGAAAGACAAGGATGCCCACTCTCCCCACTTCCATTCAATGTAGGATTGGAAGTCCTAGCCAGAGCAATTAGGCAAGAAAAAGAAATAAAAGGTATTCAGATTGAAAAAGAAGAAGCAAGACAGTCACTATTTGCAGACGACATGATACTATACATAGAAAATCCTAAGGACACCACCAAAAAGCTATTAGAGCTAATAAATGAATTCAGTAACACTGCAGGGTACAAAATCAATACACAGAACAAAATCAGGAGAAACATTCCATAGACACGTAATCAGCAGAGGGTCTCTCCTCTCTCAGACGTACATACCATTGGTGCCCCACTGCCCTTTCCAGGAGCACCCTTCTGTTTTATTCTTACCAATGGTCTCCTTCCTTCCTCAGTAACCATCCTGCAATGGGTTCTTGGCTCCACTTGGCAGACTGGACTTTGGAGGGGCCTTCCCCTCCGAAGACTCTACCCTGTGTTATCTGCACCTGAGGATTAAAAGCGGTCTGTCTGTCTCCTCACCAGTGGAGGGGGGGGTGGGCGGTTTCCACCAAATTCCTCATATCTACTCGAGCAATCTGAAGCACTGCCAAGATGCTGGTGTGAACCTCAAAACCCAGAGCCCTACAGGTACACGACGTTATTTTTAAGTTCAAAGTGCACTCGGACAGTCACCGTCGATTAGCACACACAGACACGTGTTAGACCCGTCGTCAAGGCAATATATCCCCTAGGACACTCCTGACGCCTTACAGACATGGATTATCAAGACTATCAGGAAGCTACATACACACACCAAGAGCAGCTGATCTGGGCCACAAGGCTGTGGGGAGACATCATCTCTTGGGTCCAAGGGAACGTGGCCCAGAGGACTTCAGGGGACCAGGGGACACGAGGCCCCACGGCTCTAGGAAGAGCACAAGTGGATGAGGAACAGCCCCAGGGCCTCGTTCCTTACAAGCCAGTCGTCACAGCACACGTCTCTGGAGCTTTGGTGAGTGTCAGAGGATGAATTCCGAGCTGCCCTCGGTTAGGACACACTAGGACACTGGAACACAGAACACCTGGGCGTACAGAGGTTTCAAATTCAGTTGAAACTGGTTTTATTTTCATGCATGTAAGTTTTTCACTGATGTTTTTAGGAGACCATCCAGGTAACAGACCAGTCCACAGAGAAAGGCAACCAATGCTGACAACTGGTTATTTTCATTATGTTTTCTAGATCTTTCAAGTTTTCTACTGTATTTTTATAACTACACCGACACCTCAATGGGACAGGAGTCCCCAATGAAAACAAGTCTTCAATACAGCGACAAGCAACTGGGGGGTATCATGGTACGTGGCTCTAGTCCAGACACTCTGGACGTGGTCTCCTAGAAGCATGGTAGAAAGTCTGGACTCAGGACTTGTCCTCATCAGCTGCAGGAAGCTTCTGCCCACCTCTTGGGGACAAAAAGAACACCCCCCCCCCAAAACAACTCTAGGTGCTTCCTAGGTCCCGGCCACCCCCAGAGGTGGGTCAGAATTCCATACTAGCCCTATGGTATTAAGTTCCAGATGGGCTGTTGTTCCAGAAGAAGCCTGTGACAGCGGTGTGACATAATGGACCTCTAAGTGCTTGTCTGCTTGTGTCGAAAATCCCGCGGCACCCAGTTCCCGTCAGCACAGCCAGTGTCATTGATCCGCTGTTCTCATCAATACCCGCTACGTCACCGTCTCTCCCGTGGGGCTGAAGAAGGCACCGGGGCTCACTGACTGCTAAGCAGGGAGAGCAGCACAGTCCGTGACAAAATGTTCTAGAGAGCCTACTGCCGAGATGGCAAGGAAAAGAACAGAACTCGTGTCCTCATAGCCAGCTGGCCCAGCCCCAGACTTGTGGTGATCGCGCCCACACCCATCCCCCCGGGGCCTGGGTGACACACAAGGTGGGTTTGTTAGCCCAGACACCACTGCAAAGCATGCTGCCCACACCCGGGCAGTCCCATCCGGACCCCAGGATAACCCCCTGAGTAAAATGGGGCCAGCCAGCACATGGCAGCTAGCTGGCTGGAGTCTGACGGGGGTTAGGAGAAAATTCACAAACGACTCTATTCCATCTACTCTGAGTAGGTTTTGTTAGAAACTGGGCACTTCCTTTTTTGTTGTTTTTTTTTTAAAAGATCTTCTTTGATGTGGACCAGTTTTAAAGTCTTTATTGACTTTGTTACAACATTGCTTCCGCTTTATGTTTCGGTTTTTTTGGCCGCTAGGCATGTGGGATCTTAGCTCCCTGACCAGGGATTGAACCCAAGCCCCCTGCATTGGAAGGCGAAGTCTTAATCGCTGGACCACCAGGGAAGTCCCGAAACTGTGCACCTCTAAGACCCAGGGGTGGGTCTGCTCCACGGTGGCAACACTGACATGAGGAGCACTCGGAGCGGTGGAGTAAAGAACAGAAGGGGTGTCCCTGTGCTTCTCGAAACATAAAAACGGCTTTCAGGACTTCCCTGGTGGCTCAGTGGTTAAGAATCCACCTGCCAACGCAGGGGACCAGGGTTTGATCCCTGGTCCGGGAAGATCCCACATGCCGCGGAGCAACTAATCCCATGAGCCACAACTGAAGCCTGTGCACCCTAGAGCCCGCAGGCCGCAACTGCTGAGCCCGCATGCCACAACTACTGAAGCCCGCGCCCCTAGAGCCCGTGCTCCACAACAAGAGAAGCCACCGCAATGAGAAGCCTGCACACTGCAATGAAGAGTAGCCCCCAGCTGCTGCAACTAGAGAAAGCCCGCGCACAGCAACGAAGACCCAACACAGCCAAAAATAAGTAAATAAAATTAATAACTTAAAGAAAAAAAAAAAAAACAGCTTTCAGTGCATCTCGGCTCAACCCAATAAAAGGCAGGGACAGCATTCATCACCTATGGAATGTGGCTTAGAAAATTTCCAGGGCTCAAGTAATGCCAATCGAAGGAGGAATCAGGACCTAAATAATCAGGACCTAAATAATCAACTGTTTCTACACACTTTTGTTGTGTGTGTGTAGTAAACTTTTTGAATTGACAAATGCTGTGAAAACGTGATTGACTAATAAAGCCTAGATGTGAATGCTTACATTCCATTTTGGAATAGAAAGGTTTTGAGGCTTCTACTCTGTCTCAAGAAGCGATAAATGTTAAAATGCACAGCAACATGGTGATCTTGCTTGGTACAACCCCAAAACCCAAAGCTGCTGCGGACACCCAGCCCGCCTGTGCAGCTGCCCTGGAGTCGCCGCTCAAGAGTGACCCTGGTTGTGCCAAGCCACGGAGGACGCTGCAGCAAAGTGAAAACCAGCAAAAGCCAAGGAGGTCAGCTCGCTCTCGGGACCAAAGCTGTCTGGTGCTGTGAGTGAGAGGCCCTATTCCATGCAGCTTCTCGGTCTTGCTCGCCCACAAAAGCGGAAGCCAGCAGGAGATACGTACGGCAGGTGTAAACATCTCTGTATTCCATGTGCTCGTAATCGGGAAGAATTTTCATGAAACGTCCCGACTTCACACGAGGGTTTATACCTGAACAGACACAGCAGGGAAAGGGCTGAAGATGGTTCTGCCTCCTCGACTGTAGAAACCATTTTCACAGGACTCAACACCTGTCCCTCACCAACATCACACGCTTCCCTACATCCTCAACCCCCAGAACCTTGGGAGGTAAGCGATTGCCAAGGAGGCAGGCCTGGTCAGAAGGAATTGTGGTGACAGGTGTTCCTGTCAGTCAGTGATCCACACCAGGAACTCATGATGGCAGGCCCGCTCAGGACCCCCTCCGGGCTCTCTCCCCATCCCCCACCACAATCAGCGGGGCTCACCGAGGTGGGAGGGGCAGAGGTCGCAGCTCACAGATATCTGGGATGACTGTGTAGGGAACCCTGTGCCCCAGCTAGGATCCCCAGCTTGCCCGCTGCACACCTGGCATTGTCCTTCAACCACTGCACGTGTGTGTTTTGTTTCTGACAAAGGACGGTGCTTGCCAGTCTCGTAACTCAGTCAGACCCCTTCACCCCTGGACTGAGGTAGCTGACTCTACCATCTAAGCAGGAACTAAGGGCGACTGCCTTCCTTCTACCACCTATTCCAGAAGCTAAGTGATTTTCTCCTGGATAAGGCCTTCAAAGCAAATTCACAGAAACACACTTCCTGCACCGTGAAAATGAACACTGAAGCTCGCTTTGGCTGGGGCAGATCAAACGCTCTGGGGTGCCAATAACAGATAATATGAATCAGTCTCTGGATTTGGCAACTATGTTCAAGGGGTTGAGAACCAGCAGTCAAAGAAGTCTCCAGATGCCCTCCTTTGCCTGTGACCTCGCCGTGGCCCTTGTCCCCTCTCCCTGGCCCACCTGGACCTCCCCCCTCTCTCCTACTCACCTGCCCATCCACCTGTGTCCAGACGTCCCCTCCAGGACAGATGCCCCCAAGGCCCAGGCAACCCCTCTGCCCACAGCTGAGATGAGCTCTGTGGGGGCCTTCATTCTCACAAGTGTTCTCCTCTGGATGCTTCAGCCCCCAACACCTAGCAGGTATGAGCACCTGCCTCCCTCCAGAAGTATTTTGAGGGCTTACAACTCTTAGAGAGAACTCAAATTGCTTTGAGATGATATCATCAAATGGCCTAACAAACACAAAAAGCAGTGAGATGATAAGGACTTCTCATATTAGATCCTCATGGAAACAGCTGACCGTCCCAAAAGCCAGGAACCTCTAGTTTCTGTGCGCTCACAGGGACTCCTGTGCGGAGTGTGCCTCTGACTTGGACACGACGCCCATAGCGAGGGCGGTCTCCTGGATTCTCTGCTCTGGGAGACTTAAGACACGGATGCTGGGGAGCAAAACTGAAGCCGAGAGTGGAGCGGGGCCCTGGGGTCACCCCCAGAATGGAGGGCGGGAGGGGAGGGAAGGGGACACAACCACCTTTCCACCCCTGGAACTCCGGGCTTTGCAGGATTCAAAGTGGCACTGTTCTCACCACTGAGACCACAAGACAGGAAGGAGTTACATTTTCACGAGACGTGACCACTCGGGCCCCAAGACCCACCTCCCCTGGAGACACGCATTCTCTTGGGTGGGTAGGACATGAAGCAGAGGCCAGAGAAGAAACCAAAGTGCAAACCTGCACAGGGAAGGAGGAGCGGGAGGCCTTGCACAGACCAGCCCTGCCCTGGGCTTCAGGACCAAGGACAGGGGCACAGGGGGGTGGAGTGGGGCGGTGGGTTGGGATGGCGTCTGAGGGTGGGTGAGGATGCAGCCCGAGCCCCTCAGCAAGTGGGGAGAAGGGGATACTGGGAGGTGGCAGAAGTGGGGCTGGGACACACAGGGCTCCCAGAGAAGGTGGGAGGGGGCAACAGCCTCCAAGGCACAGCCGAGCACAAACATCGAGAACCACACGTGCCCAGGGCGGCCGGGGAAGATCCACGAAGAACTTATAGCCTCCAACAGGAGATCTCCCCACTCGTGAGCAAATTCTAACCCAGGAACACTGGCCAACCCAACATCCCAAATGGCCACGGGATCGGGGTGGAGAGAAGTCTGATGGGATGAAGAAATCAGCCCAGATTCAGGGACCAACTGTGCCCCCCCTGGGCTGTCTCCCCACAGAGCTGATGCTCCGCAGAAGTCCTCACTCTACCTGTGCGGGGGATGCGGGACACAGGAGGACAGGCGTCTCCCAGGGGGACTCTGAGAGCAGCAAATCCACTGAAAAGAGGGAATACAGCAAGCGGCACCAACGAGCAAGCCCCTGACACTGGAAGGAAGCCTCCAGCACGCTGGCTCCCACCCAGCAGCAGGGCCCCCGGGAAGTCCCTCCATCCTGAATCACAGGTTTTTCCGAGCAGGAGCCCGGTCCGCAGCCTCTGGGCGTTTAAGTAAGAAGCACCATATGGTCTAAGTGTTCAGTGCAGAACTGGTGCAGAGTTCAAAAGAATGTGTAAGCCAAAATCTGCCAAGATGGCTTTAAGATGAACACTTAAGGTCCTTTTCAGCGAGGTCAACAGGTCAACCTCAGGCCAAAGAGCAGTCGGCCGTCATGATCCCTCTTTCCCCGACCTTTACTACCCAGCCCCGAGTGTTAACAACACACGCCACACACCGCTGGGCAAGGACAGGCGGGCTGCTCCCCGCGGACGGGGTGCCCACTGCCCCTGGGCGATGTCAGTGCCAACGGACACCCTGCCAGCCTCATGCAAAGGGCCCTGAGGAAGGGCCAGCAGAGAGGTGCTTGGGGCCGGGCGCTCTAGGCATCACAGAGCGTTGCTGGCGACTCTGGAAAGCAAAGGGGCGGGGACAAGAAATAGGGGTGCTGGGAGACTCAACGTGCAGGCAACAAGCCAAGGAATAGCCGAGGCCGGTGCGGTCAGGGTGGCGGGGAGGGGCCCTGGCAGCTGTCACGGCTGCATGTCACAGTTGCTCCTGGTGTCCACATCTCCAACCAGGCTGCAGGCCTGGGATCTGGAGAGACGGGCACCTCCAAGCACACCAGAGTTGTTGCCAGGGCAGCCACGTTTCCCAGAGGAAAGACACCTTCATCCACCTGCGCTGCGAAATCAGGCTCACGATTCACTCAGAAAGGGAGAAGAGAGCCCCCGACCTTTTCAGTGCTGTTACTACCAGTGCTGTCTCTACAACGTCAAAACTGAATTTAAAGGGCATCTGAGAACAGACCTGTGGGCCGAGGGCCGTGGACTCTCATTTTCCGTGGCCGATGTCACTGAGCACCTGCTTCTGGAACAAGTTAACAGAAGATGGTGACAGATTAACTTACACTTCGCGTAGACGTCTCGACAAGACACGCCCGTGATCTCCAGCTTCCGCAAGTTTTCACAAACGCCGTACTCTGCAACAAGAAACGTTTGCTGGAAATTACAGTCAAGAAGTCATAAAGCAGCAGAAATATTAATAGACAGACGTGCGGGTGGGAGTGGAGCAGGCAGGCCTCAGCCTTGGCCTTGTCTTCTCAGCCTGACCCTTCTTTCACTATGGAGATTTCATGGGCCTTCTCCACATTCAGTCAACACCCTCACTCACCAATGAAGCCACTCTTCTATTTTTAGGCAACACCACTCTGAATGAAAGAGCAACCTGCCATGTCTATTCTGATGAGCTCTAGAAACCTAATCGCTCAAACCCACAACAAGACATCCTGGTTTATGACCACGGTGTGGCAGAAACTCAGAGTCTGGAGACGATGCGAGTTCCCATGGAAATGAGACCATCACTGGTGTCAGGGTTCCACGAAGGCCCCCCTAAACCCCTCCTGATTCTGTTAAACGAAGACACAGCTGGGGCTGCCCAGGACGGCCTTGAAGCAAATCCCTGACACCCACCTCCACGGCCAGTGCTCTGCCCCACCTCAGGGAGAGAAACCCAGAGGTGGAGAGGTTGGTGACTCAGCAGTCCTTCCAGAAGGGGGACCGCAGTCTGGCCAGCAAAAGGCTGTCCACCTCATCACATCACAGACCCCACCCCAGCCCCAAGGCCTGGTCTTTTCAGTGGAATGGATGATGACACTAACCCAATGCTTCTGTGAGGATTTTGACCATATCCAAGCCAAGCTGAAGATGCAGACGGTGGAGAAACTAGTTGGGGCCAAAGGCGGTTAGCACCTGCCAAACCTCCCTGAGATGGGCCTGCCCGACGGCGCTGCTTTCCCTGCTTCCACTGCTGATGAACAGACTATGGCCTTGCGCGTCACCAGACAAAAACACACGTTTTATCCTCCTGCCAGGAAGAATGTGGACTCCACTCTGGAGTGTTATGCAAGTTACAAGAACTTGTGAGGAACTAGATAACAAAATGTGCTTGTGTGTGACCTTGGACGGGGTGACACCTGCATGTCACATGAGTCACCAGCAACTGAGAGGCCCTGGGTTTGTCAAAATCCTTGCAGACCATGCCAGGGACCAGCTGGAAGGGCCACTCCCATCCTGGTTGGCGACCAAGCTGGAGCTGGTCTACCCGTGCTCTTGAGAAGAGCTCTGCTCCACAATGAGCTGTCTTCATGATTCCCCGTCTGCTCTGGGATGCCCACCACGGCCAGGTGGCCCTCCTGATGACCACAGCAGCTGTCACCACCTCGTGTGCTCTCCATAAACAGTGTCCTTCCCTTGCACCCACCAGGCACTCCAAAACCATCACCGCACAAGACTGGTGCCTCAGTTTGTTTCCTATGTGGTGCTAAAGGACAGCTCCTCTCCCGGTTCCAGCAGC
>RJWK010028701.1:6945-25768 GCA_004363435.1 Platanista minor | reverse complement strand
ATGTACACTACCAAACGTAAAATAGATAGCTAGTGGGAAGCAGCCGCATAGCACAGGGAGATCAGCTCGGTGCTTTGTGATCACCTGGATGGGTGGGATAGGGAGGGTGGGAGGGAGGGAGATGCAAGAGGGAGGAGATATGGGAACATATGTATATGTATAATTGATTCACTTTGTTATAAAGCAGAAACTAACACCACTGTAAAGCAATTATACTCCAATAAAGATGTAAAAAAAAAAAAAAAAGAAGAGATACCAGAGAGCTTGCTCTGCTTCTATCTCTTTCTGCCATGTGAGGACACATGCTATTTGCATGTGTTTTTTAATTGATCATAAAGATTATTTATATTCATTAAAAAAAAAAAAGTACTAATAATCTAGTTCTTAAGCTGAATGGTGGGTATGGGGCTTCATTTAAAAATTATTTTCACTCCAATAAAGATGTAAAAAAAAAAAATTAAAAAAAATTATTTTCAAATTATTTGTGTGACATATTTCAAATTAATAAAATGTAAAGAGATTAAGTCAAAAATGTTAATGATATTTAGAAATAATTAATTCTAGCACACTCTTTCATTTTATAAATCTAAGTGTCTAAAGGATTCACCCAACATTTACCTAGTGGAGTCAAGACCTGACCTAGGACTTCTGGCTCCCATCCAGGGATAATACCATCTTATATTTTACTGCATTATAAATCATATGCATATATCCAAACAAATTTTATGATTTTACTCACCACTCTGATAGTACTTAGAATCATGCGTCCATCTGAAGCCAGTGCAGAGGCCGAAGTCAGTCAATTTAATATGACCATCACGATCAATCAAAATGTTATCAGGTTTAATATCTCTGTGAATAAAACCCATTTTATGAACACTTTCAACTGCACAGGTAAGTTCTGCTATGTAGAATCGTGCCAGATTTTCTGGAAAGATGCCCATTCTAATTAATAGGCTCATCATATCACCCCCAGGAATATAGTCCATTACAAAGTATAAATTGTCCTTGTCTTGGAATGAATAATAAAGACGAACTACCCATTCGTTGTCAGCTTCGGCCAGGATATCTCTCTCAGCTTTAACATGAGCAACTTGATTTCGAAGCAGAACATCTTTCTTTCGAAGAGTTTTTGTTGCATATAAAGCCTTAGTATCTACTTTTCTTGCTAGACAGACTTCACCAAATGCTCCTATTCCTAATGTCTTTATCTTCACAAACATAGACTTGTCCATTTTAGCCCTCTTAAGACGGATGTAATTAGACTCTTTTTGGCAAAGCATCTTTCTCATTTGATCTTGGGCATCTTGAGATAATCCAACCTAGGCAAATAAACTAAATATTAAATGAGGAATTATCTTCTACACTGAATATTAAGAAATCACTTGGAAAAAATTCAGGCATATATTTAAAGGTTAAATGCATAATAATTTTTAATAAAGCATGTTAGAAATCTAGAATATACTTCAAAGAAAATTAATTATCAAAAGTGCAGCATGAGAAATAGTTAACAGGATACACAAGGTGAGTGTATATGCAGAGTCTGCTGTAGAGAGCAAGGAGAAGATGGTATCAATGGTCAGCTTTCTACTCTTCTCTAATGCACTCAAAAAACATGTTCCCAGTGTGCAATAGCCAAACATGTTAACATGCACCCTCATCTATCTCTCCATGCATATTCATACCAAACTACGTAATTAGATTGCTTTCATTATATGCATCTCCTTGTGCAATGCCTATGCCTCAAATAGTCTTCTTCTCATTTTATCCTTCATGGAACGAAATTCTTCCACTTCAGATTCATTTATTCTAAAAAACTGATGTATTAAGAACAAAGAATGTCTTTCCTAACCTAACCACTCATTAATAGTCAGTCTTTCCTTTAATCTTTCTCAGGGCATTAGAGTAAGGGTAGGACTCACAGCCACCAGTAAGGCAAAATGCAAAGCGTATGTCCTACCTTATTTAAAAGGGACAACTTTTTTGATTACAAGGTATCTTTTAGATATTTTGGAATGTTTCAAAGAATAGTCAGTGTGACTTATGAAGATACCAAAAAAACAGATAAAAACAAAAACCAACGTCTAAGTAGACATGGAATACCTGGATTCAGAAGGAATGAATAGTTCAGTTTTGACTAGTTAATGAAGAATTAACTTAAGAATTTAAATAGAAAAGGAATTTGATTTGAAAAGTAGAGTATAATTCTAGAAATGCAAGACTAATTAAAATATAGCAACCTCATGCTTCTGTTAGGATGCGCGTTTGCATGCAAAATCTTTTAAGGTGGCATGCCAGACTTAGTACAGAACTATTTCTCTAAAAATCTTACTTGCCTACACAGTAATGGAGGCTACAGAAGTCAGCAAAGCTTCCAACACCATAAAAGTTTAAATCAGCTATTAGTGAAAGTGAAGAGGAAAAAGGAAAAATAAACTAAGAAAATACATACAGACAGACTTTAGTAAGAAATCCTAAGAGCTAAATATGGATAAGTCATACAGGTTACCATGGTATTTCTCACCTCACAAAATTCAATTTATAGCAGGAGTAACTATACTGTGAAATCAGATTTAGAAAAATCATTTTAAAAGAATGGCTCTCTCAAGTTTCATAAGGAAGTTTAACACAAATTTAAGCCTCTTGGCTTTTGAGCACTAGATGTAAGATTAGGAGCCACAAACCTTTGAACTGTAAACACAGGATAAAAATAATAATGAGAGTACCACCATAATATCTAGTGAAGAGATCTACATGGAATCAACAACAGATATTAAAGTGTTTAATTATTCTGATCTCCTTTTTAGTAGTTTGATTTAATAATTTAAACATATTTTTCTAGTACATTATAAACATAAAATTAGAAGGGGAAATAACTGAAAGGAGATGTGTCTGACACTTTCTAATAAGACCAATCTGATGAATAAGCCCCCAAGCCCAAAAACTACTGTAAATAAAAATAAATGTTTCATACGTTTATCAAGAGATGGGAACCAGATATTTCTAGTTTATTTTAAAATGTAAAATAATGTGTAAACTCTAGAAAAAAAAACCTTGCTCCAATTTCCATTAAAGGGATTATGCATACCTAAACTACACACTGTAAACTGTATTTTTCTTAATTTATTACAACTTTATTATAAAAAATTCTGAGTAAATCATGAAATGCTAAAATAAAATGGTATAATCAAAAATACTTAATGTTTACTGACTTTTAAATAATTGATAATATATTTAGGATAAAAAGAAAGAAAAATACTAGACCACAGAATTTTAAAATAAACAACAAGCAAATACATAATCAAGTATAAAAATGGACATTTTAAAACGTTTTATACTCAGCCATAAAAAAGAATGAAATAATGCCATTTGCAGCAACATGGATGGACCGAGAGATTGTCACACTGAGTGAAGTCAGAGAAAGACAAATATATGATATCACTTATATGTGGAATCTAAAAAAAAAATTATACAAATGGACTTACTTACAAAACAGAAATAGAGTCACAGATGTAGAAAACAAACTGATGGTTACCAGGGGGGAAAGGAGGGGGGGGGGAGGGATAAATTAGGAGATTGGGATTGATGTATACACACTACTATATATTAAATAGATAACTAATAAGGACCTACTGTATAGCACAGAACTCTACTCAATATTCTGTAATGGCCTATATGGGAAAAGAATCTAAAAAAGAGTGGATATATGTATATTTATAACTGACTCTCTTTGCTGTACACCTGAAACTAACACAACATTGTAAATCAACTATACTCCAATAAAAATAAAAAATTTTTAAAAAGAGGTTTTACCCGCATCATTTCGTTCTCTAATTGTTTTTTACGATGTAGACGCTGCTGATGAGATTTCAGTACATTTTCTACATGTTGCTCCATAAAGAATTTAAATGCCTGAGGAGAATAACTTTGGATACGAGATTCCCTTCGCTCTTCATCTTTCTTGTTTTTCCTAACGGTGATAGGTGAAGTGGTAATCTGTTTCTTTTCTTTATCTCCATTATCAACATTTTCATAACTTTTCTCACTCTCATCTTCCTTGGGCAAGCTCGGCTGTTCCTCTTTGCTAGATTTATTGACTGATTCATATGGAGGAACAGATGGGTTTTGGTGTAGCAGATGTTTGGGATAAGGTGGTGGTGGACCTTGATAGTTTGGAGCTTCAGCAACAGGTGGCATAACGGTCATATTTGAAGTGGTACCCTCAGAAAAAGGACCAGGTTGAACAGTTTGAATTGGCTGTGGTATCCAAGAAGGGTGTGTAGGTGCTAAAGCAGTCTGCAGCTCTGGTTTCAATACACGTATACTTTTCACAGGCTGTTGAATGGGAGCTGGTGTAATAGCAGTGACTGTTGTAGCCGAAGGCTGCGAATTAGCAGAATGACTTGTTCTATTTCCTAATGGGTTATTAAAAGAATTTGACCTCACTGGTATGTTAGGTTGCCATGTAGGAATTTCATGTCCACTGCTCGGGGATGACTGGGCAGGAGCAGAAGATGACTGAGGCCAAGTTGTTTGCAGTCCAGGTACATTAATGTTATAAAGTTCCATGTTATGACTATTTCTGTTTGGCACCATCATAGACTGAGGAATATTCCCATTTGTGTATGATGAAGGAGCAGCAGATCCGCCTGTCTGTAAAGCAGAAGGGCTTTGTCCATTAGCTGGGGTCAGAGGGTATGGAGGCGGTGGCTGCCGATTCACAGCACCAGCAGGGACAACATTTTGGTGTATCATAAAATCAGTCTGGCCACTACCATTCTGAATTCCAGGTCTCCCTGGTGGAAAGTTAAATTTGTTAGCACTCTGCATGATGATTGGTTGCCTGCCAACAGGAACAGAATTAATGCCTCTCTGTCCCTGATTAGGAGGATTCATTGGGGACGTGTTAAGAGGTGGTGGAGGATAGCCCTCCTGCCAGGCTCCAGGTGGAACAGGAGAGATGCGGGAGATTACGTATTCCATGTTCCCAGAATAGCGCTTTGTTTGAGTGTTTGGTTCCCATGATGGGGGAGGTGGAGTTGTACCTCTTGGCGGGGGAGTCTGGCCTCTTGGAGGTGGTGGAGGAGTGACACTCCTGACTTGAGGAGGTGGGGGGGGGTTCACTCTCTGTCCGTTGCTAGGGTGAGCTTGAGTAAATGCTGTTATACCAGATCCTGACAAAGGTCTTCCTACATCTGTCTGTGAGTTGGGACTTTCAGAACGATAGGCCACACTTTCTCCTAGTGGTGGGCCATGTCTCTGAGGAACTAAGGATTCTTTAGAACCTTTCCAGCTTTGTTTGCGGTTAACTGATTGTTGCACACTCCCTATGGGAATAAAACAAAAACAAACAAACAAAAAACATGTTTTTTTAACCTCTTACTTTCGAAAAATTTACCTTGGAATTCTAACACTACTAAATGATAATTCTCTTTCAAGAATCACAAAAATCAAATTTTGAGTATGTGCTTTTATTTTACCTTTTAAAATTTTATTTATTTTTGACTAGGTAATACATTCTCATAGCTCAAAATTCAAGCGGTACAAAAGGACACCCACCTCGTCCCTTGGGCAACCAATGTCACTGAAGGTAACCAATGTCATCGGTAAGATAGTTTAGGAATACTAAATAGTACTAGAAAAGGGAAAGGGAACCCTCCTACGCTGTTGGTGGGAATGTAAATTGGTGCAGCCACTGTGAAGGACAGTATGGCGGTTCATCAAAAAAACTAAAAATAGAGTTGCCATATGATCCAGCAATCCCACTCCTGGGCATGTATCTAGACAAAACTATAATTTGAAAAGATACATGCACCCCTATGTTCATAACAGCACTATTTACAATAGCCAAGACATGGAAACAACCTAAATGTCCACTGACAGATGAATGGATAAAAAAGACGTGGTATATATATATATATTATATATATATATATAATACACACACACACACAATGGAATATTACTCAGCCATAAAGAATGAAATAATGCCATTTGTAGCTACATGGATGCAACCAGAGATTATCTGAAGTCAGAAAAAGAAAGATAAATACCATATGATATCACTTATATGTGGAACCTAATATATGACACAAATGAACTTACCTAAAAAACAGAAACAGACTCAGACAAAAAGAACAGATTTGTGGTTGCCAAGTGTGGGTGGGCGGGGGGAGGCGGGGAAGGGTTGGATTGGGAGGTTGGCATGAGCAGATGCAAACTATTATATACAGACTGGATAAAAAACAAGGTTCTACTGCAGAGCACAGGGAACTTATATTCAATATCCTGTAATATAATGGAAAAGAATATGTATATGCATAACTGTATCACTTTGTTGTACATCAGAAACTAACACTGTAGATCAACTACACTGAAATTTTTAAAAAAGTATACCCTCTTATATATACTATTGTGCCTGGGTCTTTTCATTAAAAAAATTGAAGATTCTGTAGTAGTACATAAAGTGTTTCTTTACCTTTAAAAAATGTTATTACAGTTTTTCACTGTATGGATGTACCCAAATTTACTTAATCAGTTTCCCTACTGATGGCTGTTAAGGTTGTTTCCAGTCTTTTGTTTTACCGCTCCCCACAAAAAGCAATGAAGAATTTTGTACAGATACCATTTCATATATATGTTAAGTGGACAAATGATTAGAAATGGCATTACTGAGCCAAAGGATGTATCCCATTTGTAATTTTGATAGATATAACACTAATTTTGAATACATTTCAGTATGGCTTTTAAAACAAAAAAAGGCAGTAGGGGATAATTAGCTGAACACTAAATAAGGGAGAGATTTTACAAAGTCTCTATTTAATGGAATTTCCAAATAAATTAAACAGGCAAGAAAACATATGATACCAAAAAAAATGAAGTATTTAAAATAGTCTGGTCACTAAGAAAAGTATAATACATTAAAAATATATATATAAAATACATTTGTATAAGATATGATACATATAAATAATACATTCCAGAAGGATTAAACATTTAAATGTTAAAGATGAAACCATACAAGTACTAGGAGAAAACCAGTGAACATTCGATAATATTGGGGTACCTCTTTGTACCTCCTGGGAAAGTCTTCCCAAGTATGACAAAGGTAGAGAACATACAGTAATAGACTGATAGATTTAAATACATAAAACACTTAGCACCATTCAAAACAAAACAAGAAACACCCACAAATTTGAAGGGTCAATATCATCCTGTGAGAAATTACATTTAATAACACATGAAAAAAACCTGGTAAATATTCAGAATGTACAGTTTAACATTCTATTTCATCTAGGCTGGGCAGCATCTTGGGTCTATGACTTCAGGGAAAGTCATCACTCTGGGCAAGCTAGACAAGTCCTCTGACCACAGGCTCAGTCTCACCTTCCTCGGATAGTCAGCTGAGGCCAAATGCACCAAGTCACTCTCCCAGCTTTTACCAGTTAAGACGAAATCTCTGCAACCACCCTCAAGTATACTGCCATCCCTACTGCTCTGCACCTCCCATAAAGTTCTCTGTGTTCTTCCACTTCCTAAACCCTCCCACTGTTGCCCTCTAGACACGCTCTGTTCTATAACTAGCAAATGCTCCTCGATCACTAACCTCTGCTCCAAGCTTTCCCCCCACGTCCTTAAAGCTGGTTATCATCTGCTGACATTACTTTCCTGTCAGTCCTTTGCAATCAAGGTTTTCTTTAAAAATAAACTGGGCTAAAAGGTGGAACTCCACTTCTTTGTTCTCCATTTATGCTTCTAGATCATTGTTATTTCTGCAAACTCTTTTTAAAAAGCCAGTTCTTTGGAAGCTCACGCTATCTGTGGGAGGCCACGTTCATTCCTCTACTGGTCACCCAGTGAACACCTACTTGCTCGCCCTCATTCACCCATAACTTTGGCATTCTACCCTAAGCCCTGAGAACATTCTATAACTTCAACGTCCACATGGACGAACCATCCATCACCCTGGTTCTGGGTTCAATCCCTGGTCAGGGAACTAGGATCCCAGAAGCTGTGCGGCATAGCAAAAAAAAAAAAGAAGCGAAAACTGGATAAGAATTTTGAAGTACCAAGTTAGAATCCTGAACAAGTTCTGCAAAATAATGGGACATCCTCACTTGGATAACTCAATGAACCTAACTAAACTTTATGTCTAAAACCAGACTTATGATCTCTCTCCACCAAATCCAGTCCTCCCTTAGCGTTCCCTTTCATAATGTGAGGTATCACCATCCATTTTTATACACCAAAAGCCTAAGAGTCATCCCACTCCATTATCACCCACCATATGCAATCTATTGCCATGTCCTTGTCAATTTTACTCCTCCTATCTATTTCTTATTTCATTCAATTTTCTCCACCACCATCTCCCTAGTCCAAATTACCTTCATTTCCTGTGAATTGTATTTCTTATCAAGTCTATCCAGACACCCTCCTTTGCTCTCTCTAATCCGTTCTCATCCATTTGCAGCTATCTTTCTGAAACACAAAGTTAATCATGTCATTACCCTGCTTGAAATGTTTCCATAACTTCCTGCTGCTCTTAGAATAAAATCAATAGACAGTCCTGCATAGTCAGGCCCCTATGCACTTCTCCATTCATATCTTACACTCTTGTTTTCAGCATTCTAGCCACTTTCATTTCTTCGAATGTGACATCAAAACCTGCCAAACAAGCCATGCATAGGAACACGCTTCCTCATGAAACCCATCCCCATTAACCCTTGTCTTTCTTCAGATATCAGCTCTAGTATCAGTTTCACAGGAAGGTTTTCTCTCATCTCCTTGATCAGGTCAAAAATCCCTCTATTATACAAGTCCACAGTACCACTTAACTGTCCCCTCTTCATTCATACTTACATAGTTGTAATTCTACATGTATCTGTGTATTTGAGCTCCCTTACTAGAATCTCAACTCCGCAAAAAGGGCAAGAACTTTATATCCAATGCCAAGCAAAGGGCCTGAAATAGTGGTTGATCAAGAAAAATTTGCTGAATGAAAATATCAGGCCTCTTATAAATCAATTAAAAAACACAAATACAAGATTAAGAAAGAATTAAAATGTCAATTTAAAAATAATCAATAAACAAATGTTTAAGCTCACCAGTGATCAAAGAAATGTGAATGTAAAATGATAGTATTTTCACAACCATTAAATACACAAAAAAGATAATACCTAGGATTTACAAATATAGGCATTCTCATATTAAACTGACTGGGACAAAACAAGTTGGTAACACCTTTCTGGTCAGCAATACAGGCATACCTCGGACGGAGATGGTTGCAGGTTCCGTGCAGTCAGGTGAATATTGCAATAAAGTAAGTCATGTGAACTCTTTGGTTTCTCAGTGCAGATAAGTTACGCTTACACTTTACATATATATATGTATATATGCACATATATATACTATAGTGTAATAAGTGGGCAACAACATTATATCTAAAAAACAATGTACATACCTTATTAAAAAATACTTTATTGCTAAAAAAATGCTAACCATCATCTGAGCCTTCAGCAAGTCATAATCTTTACTGGTGGAGGGTTTGAGATATTTTGATTATCAAAATATGACAGAGAGACATGAAGTGAGCAAATGCTGTTTGAAAAATGGCACCGACAGACTTGCTTGATGCAGGATTGCCACAAACCTTCAATTTGTAAGAACTGAAATATCTTCGAAGTGCAATAAAGTGAAGCACAATAATATGAGGAATGCCTATGAGAAAAACTTTTTGCAAGTCTTTGAAAATTTCCTTTTACCAAATCATCAGGAATGTACAAAGAGTTAGGTACAAGGGAATTTACTGCAGTACTGTCTATAATGGCCAAAAAAAAAAAAAAGCAAACAAGGCAAATGTCAAAAAATGAGACTGGTTAAATAACATATGTGATAAGTCTACCTTACTGTAGCTAAGTATTCTGTAGGCCATTTAATAACAAGGAAAGTTACACATGCTATACTAAGTGAATAAAGTAGGTTTTAGTATGACCCCATTTTTTGCTTAAACAATAAGAATCAAAATACACAGATATAAACCCACTCCAGTTTTTGACTGAGAAACAAAACATACCAAAATCTCGTGGGTATTAATAGCGGTGTTTTTGCTTATTTACTTTCTAAATATTCTATGATGAACATGTTTTACAATAAGATTAAATACATAAAAAAGGAATAGTCTGAATTATATTTATGGTTGAAAAGAAAAATATTTCAGTTGCATTATAAGCAATCAAGAAGTTCTCAACCTAGACTGCTGCTTATCAGAATTACCTATGGAACTTTAGGGCCCCATCTGCAAATTCATTTTGGTGTAACACTATAATGTTATTTTTCTAGCTTGAGGCTTTCACTTACCATGATGCTTTTAACAATTTCTAAGACAAAACATTTTATATACTTAAATATTTTTAAGTATTATAAAATAAGAGACTAGGAAAAAATATGATTAATCACCTGGCTTTAGGTTGGCATTAATAGGTCTGGCAGCTGCTGCAGCCATCTGTTCCCGTCGAGGATCTTGGTAACTCATTTTACTAATGAATTCAATTGCGGCTTCTATACTTCTGTTATTAGTTTTCTGAAGAGCTTGTATAACCATATCCTGGTATGAAGTTTTAAAAACAGAAATAAAATTTAAATCTTATAATGAGTAAGAAGGAAACAACACTGTAACTTCCACTGGAGAAATTCATAATTTTGAAGAACAAGGCCCCAAGCCAAAATTTAATGTCCTTTTTGTAAAACTACTTTGGGGGGAGGGGCAAGATAAGGGTAGGGGATTAAGAGGTACAAAATAAGTATGTATAAAATATGTATAAATAAATAAGCTATGTATAAAATAAATAAGCTACAATGATATACTGTACAGCACAGTAAAACTATAAAAATCCATACAATCTTAAATTACTAAAGAAAACAAACCCTCAAATTCTTCAAATTTTTCTTTAAAATTTTCACCTTTGGGGCTACCCTGGTGGTGCAGTGGTTGAGGGTCCGACTGCGGATGCAGGGTACGCGGGTTCGTGCCCCGGTCTGGGAAGATGCCACATGCCGCGGAGCGGCTGGGCCCGTGAGCCATGGCCGCTGAGCCTGCGTGTCCGGAGCCTGTGCTCCGCAACGGGAGAGGCCACAACAGTGAGAGGCCCGCATACCGCAAAAAAAAAAAAAAAAAAAATTTCACCTTTATGTAATGTATTACTGTTTTCTTCTAGGGTTTTTTCCCAGATACAATCGTAACAACATGCTTCTGAATTTCTCATTCTTAATTTCATTCTTATATAAACAAACAGAGACTATCAGATTGTTAAAAAGGTATCAATCAACGTACTAGAAACCACTCTTTCATACTGTTAAAGTATTTTATTAAGCATCTGTATCATTGCGTTTACTAGTAAAAGAGCTATGTAGTTCTGGTTCCTACCTTCTTAGAGTTTACATTTTCAGAGAATTTTATTATGAGGACACAAATATAGGACAAATGGTAGAGGAAAAACACTCAGACTTTATATGATTATTTGATGAAGACTTTAGGAGGCTACATGGTATGAAAGAAAAAACAGGGAGTTTGGAATCAAATGGAACCAAAGAGGTTGAGTTCCAGCAGCCCTGCATTACTATGCTTTGTCTGTTATGCTTAGAAGCAAAAATACACTCCAGTGATTGGAGATTTATGTGCCGCACTTTAGAACTGTGTAAACTCTGGTAACTTATTTAACATTTCAGAGCTCAGTTTCTTCATCTGTAATACATTCAGAGTTGATGTGAGGATTAAACAAGAAAACATGTAAAAGCACGGTGCCTGGAGCTCAGATGTGGGTTGTCCTCCTGCTCTGTTCCGTGTCCTTTATTTTATATGTAAACATAAATTATATACTAACATACAAAAAGTATACTGATACACATTTTTCAAGAGGAAGGCAGCTACTTACTTGTCCTAGAGGATTTAGTATTTCAAACAACATTTTAAAATGAGAAATGGCTTAAAAAGACTAACGGGTGTGACCAGGCTATTGACAGATGATCTTCTTACTCAAAATGACTGGAGATGATTGAGGCCAAGCAAAAAAAGGCTGCGGCAGAGAACTTACTGCCTACTCAAGACCTAGTCTCCCTTTTTTAGAAAAAATTACTAGGATCTTTTCGAAAGAAGTTTTCCTTATAGCTACAGCGGCCACATGAAAATTCTGACCAATGAGACAAAAACCAAGGATTTCTGGAAGAATGTTGCTATCCCTGATATAGGTGCTGGTCCCTCCTGTACCCTGTTTCCTAGACAATAGCTATGACACCTGTGCTAGAGCATGTTGCCACAAAGAAGGAAAATTCAAGAGATTCGTTAAGAGTTCTCTAACTGTATTTATGCTAATATCACATGGCAGTGCTATCTCAGTTGGTAAGAAAACTGACACCCACCATTCTTTTTCAATATTGTAGGAACCATATCATTAAATGCACTAGAATTTCAGCCTGTGATTTTGGTGGTGATTATGCTGGCTTTTATTTTTTAATTTTATTGCTATATGTTAAAATATTTTTTACACCGGTAACAATATCAACCAAGTGTTCCTTAAGTGGGGGTCTTAGTGCCAGTGTGAAAAACACCACCCTTAAATCAGTAACTTTGGAATAGAAGTCTTATGTGCTAAGAAAACACTATGTCCACATTACTATGCTTTTGTTCTTCATGCTTAGAAACAAAAATACACTCCAGTGATTATAGCTTTATGTGCCCCAAGAATGCGTCAATCCTTAATTTTTTACATTTATTCCTATGAGGAAATTAATCTTGAAATATTTAAGATTTTAACTTTATAGAGCACCAGAAACATTCTCAAAAAATTGCAACTGCCTTGAACTTGGCATACTTAAAGGAACAGATTAGAGTTTATGAAATGATAAAAATAATCAAGTGAAAGGAATTCCCTGGTTGTCCACTGGTTAGGACTGTGCGCTTCCACTTCCGAGGGCCCGGGTTCAATCCCTGGTCAGGGAACTAAGATCCCATAAGCTGCGTGGTGCAGCAAAAAAAAAAAAAAAAAAAAACCGAAAGCTAGATAAGAATTTTGAAGTATCAAGTTAGGATCTTGAACAAATTCTGCAACATAATGGGAAGCTACCAGAATGAGTGATTCAGGAGGTAGAAGAAGTAAATTGCCATATTCTTTATATCACTGTGAGTATAAATAATACCATTCCTTAGTTATTTGGATAAATGAGGATTGATAAATGTCTAAATGCTTTTAGTAAAACAACCTTACTCAAGGGGCTGTTAATGTCATAAGGTAAACAATTTTGAAATGTGTGATTGCAGTAAAGCTAACATATCTTTGTAATGCAAAGCAATTATTGTTATTATTGCCAACAGATAAAGAACAGGGCACTGACCAATGCCTTATACTTCTTAAAACTGTCTACGTTAGAAAAAAATTTTAAGTTCCTTAAAGGTACAGACCATCTTTGGTATGATTCCCTATCCTGACTGATGGGTTCACACACAGTAAGAGCTCCATAAATATATATTTACTGATGTGATTTATCTGACATACACATTACCACTTAAGGGCCTTTACAGCCATGTGATTTTCTAAACTCCCTTTTCCTAGCAATATCTAAGAGGAAAGAATAAGACCAATGATTGAGCCTTCTCTTTATTCTTTGCCTTTTGGCTAAAGGATTAGGAAGAAAGCACTCTAAGAGACTCTCCATTCAAGCCACTTCCTTAATCCTCCAACTACTAACCAGGAAAACATCCCAGGATCTCTTCTCCTCCCCCACCCCCATATATTTTCTGGTGCAATCCAATATATTTAGAAGACTTAAATGTAAAATTAATAGGAAATAATATTAATCAAGTGAAGAGAATGGGCCAGAAATAATCTTTTTTTCTTCCTAGTTTAGTTATAAATTTCTCTCTTCAAATCCATTACTATAATGCATACTTAGGTTCTCATTTTTAAAATTAAATACAGAGATATCGGAAAACGTGGTCACTAAAATATTAACAAGGTGAAGGAATTTTAAGAGTAGTTATTTTTGTGTAGTGGAGCTAATTTTTAGTTTCTTCCTTATATGGTTTAATTTTTAACAGGGAATAGATATTACTTTTATAATCAGGAAAAAAGTTACTATCATTTTGAAAGAAAATGTAATCAATGCTTGATTATTCACATTTAGTTACAATTTCCATGGCCAATTTTTACCTAAAATGATTTCTGCTATCTATATTCATCTAAACTATGTAATCATGGAAAATAAATTTTATTAGTAACCTAAGCAAAATGGGTATGATTAAATAATAAACAGACTATGAAAACTTTCAAAATGAGTTCTAAAAGTAAATATTAAAGACTTAGCATAATTGACATGAACTGAAATTTCACCAAAAAAACTTGAAATTCTTGGAGACTAATCAACAAGTAAATTTTTAGTTTTTGTAAAGTTAAGCTTTGAGTCTGAGAGGTCTGTGAGTGTTAAGTGCTGAACGATGTCTCTGGCCACCCTTCCTTCCCTGTAGTATAAGCTTAAACTTCATCCCCTTAGGGCCCTCATTTCTACAACAGCCACTACCAGGGAAACTACCGCACACAGACAGATGTCCTTGCCCTGCCCTCACTTGTGGCTTCCCTCACCTGCACTTCCACTCTGACTTCATGACTTGATCTTTTAAATCTCAGAACCATAGAGAAGCTAAAAAAATAATAATTATTTTGTTTTAATAATTAATGAAATTGTAAACAACATTCTTTGCTGATAGACTATACAAATTTCTCTACATAGTTAAATTCTCTCAAAGGAAACATCTGGGCAGGAGGTCACCTAAAAAGTGTTATGTAGTGTACGGTAAGAAAAATCCTTTCTTTTGTTTCTAAAAATTCTTACCTCATCAAATCCAGCAGCTTGCAAGTCTTGAAGCATTTGTGGATTAACTTCTGAAGTACTCCGACTTGTTTCATTTGCAAATGGTTGTAGAGAGTTTCGAATTTCCAGCAAGGCTTTATGATGCATCCCAAACTTGGGTGGATTTCTGACTTGTCGCGGATCTTCAGCTGACATTTTACTCATGTTATGCTCAGCCTTAGCAGCATCGGATGGTTTGGATAAATTCCTAAGGGATTCCCTAATTTCTTGCAGCATTTGTCGGCTGCTACCAGTGTAGTTACTGGCAGGAAAGGTCTTAGGCCTCATTTGTCTATATCCTTCTGGCTTTTCACTCCTCTTCATGAAAACATCTATATATATAACTCACACAAAAGACTTCTTTAAGAGCTACTTGATAGATTCAGAGCTTTCCCTTGAGCAAAACTGAAAAAGATCTTTTGTAGAAGTCCCCAGGAATGTTAAAATTTTTACGATCTAAATAAAAGAAAAAACAAAGCTATAAAGTGACTGATAAAGCAGTACCATGTATAGTAGTCAGGCACCCCCTTAATCGTGGGGTATACCTTCTAAGACCACCAGTGGATGCCTGAAACCTCGGATAGTACCCATCCCTATATATACAGTAGACCCCTGAACAACATGGGTTTGAACTGCATGGGTCTATTTACATGTGGATTTTTTTCAACAAATAGTTGAAAAAACGGTACGACGCGACCTGGAGGTTGGTTGAACCTGAGGATGCAGAACGGAAGGCTGACTGTTAAAGTTATCTCTGCCAGTTTTCGACTGCACAGAGGGCTGGCACTCCAACCCCCAAGTCAACTGTACTATGTTTCTTCCTTTACATACATATTTATGACAAAGTTTAATTTATTAATTAGGCACAATAAAAGATTAGCAACTAACTAATAATAAAATAGAACAATTATGGGAATTCACTGGCAGTACAGTGGTTAGAACTCCATACTCTCACTGCCAGTGGCCCAGATTTCAATCCCTGGTCAGGGAACTAAGATCCCAAAAGCCTTGCGGCCAAAAGAAAAAGAAAAAAAGAACAATTATAACCACATACTGTAATAAAAGTTATGTGAACATAATTTCTCTCTCAAAATATCTTACTGTATAAATGTAATGCTTTTTCCATCTTAACTAATAAGCAGTTATCATATACTGTGGCCATAACTTTTACAGTTTGAGGTGTGACAGCAAAACTAGCACAAATTTCTTTTTCCTTCTACACAATTTCATGTATAGAAGATTCGTTCTCACTGTAGATCTTAAAACCTTGGCACACTATTTTTTTTTCTTATTAAATCAAGAACTTTCACCCTTTCACTTTAAGGAAGCACTTTACGGCTTCAATTGCCAGCATCACTACTCTTGCACCTCGGGGCCATTATTAAGTAAAACATGAGCTGCTTGAACACAAGCACTGCAATATCATGACAGTCAATCTGATAACCCAGGCGGCTGCTGAGTGACTTATGAGAGGGATACACTGGACAAAGGGATGATTTACTTCCTCGGTGGGATGGAGCCAGATGGCATAAGATTTCATTCATGCTACTCAGAACGATACACAACTTAAAACTTATGAATTATTTCTGGAATTTTCCATTTAATATTTTCAGACCACAAGTGACCATGGGTAACTGAAACCTTGGAAGGCAAAACCACGGATAATGGAAGACTACTGTATTAGGGGGAAAAAACCCCCACTGATTTATAAGTTAAAAGACCTAGGTTATAGTTTTGGCTCCATTAAGGATTACTGTATAGTCAGGACATGTTAGTTGTGCCTATTTCCTAATATACAAAATTACAAGTACTGGTTATGACGATAAAAAATAATTTTAAGAGTGCTTTAGTAAGCATATAAAGTACAGCTGACCCTTGAACAACACGGGGGTTTGGGGCACCGACCCACCACACAGTGGAAAATCTGGGTGTAACTTATAATCGGTTCTCTGTACCCTCAGTTCCAAGTCTGTGGATCCTGCAGTACAGTAGCATTTACTATTCAAAAATCCACATATAAGTGGACCCGTACAGTTCAAACCCGCGATGTTCAAGGGTCAACCGTATATACAAATGCAAGGGATTTCCAGTGAACAATGGGCAACCTCCCATTATTAAATTCTTCATCTAGTGGCTACAATTTTAGGTTTTACTACCAGACTTCAAGTATACAATTGCTTTAAAAGAAACTGCCGCTTTAAAAAGGTTTTTAAATCACTAGTCCAGAAGATACCTTTATGCTTCAAAAACAGATGCTTGGATTTATTTCTCAAACTGTGGACTGGGACTCTAGAGACAGTAAGCTTATTAACAACAGGGTAAGGAAAGGACCTCTAAGGACTTGTCTAATTCCTTACTTAATGCATGAATGGCTTCTGCAATGCACTGGAGCAAGAGTCACCTAAAATCTACTTAATTATCCCCACTGATAGGGAAATCACTAATTCAAGAAAGCCATTCCATTTGTGATCTGCAACAACTGTGAGAAATGTTCTATGTGGAACACCATGAAATCTCAGTGCATATTCAGAGCCTGCTACAGGCTGATGCTAAACAACTTTGTCTGCATTCTTACCAACCATCATGTAATGTGAGTGGTGATTACACTTAATGAGACTAGAAATAGGTGATAATTAGCAATGTTTCACATCCCCATGCTTCCAGTTAAAAACTGTTTCACCCAAACTCTCTGAACCTCCGTTTTCTCATCTACAAAGACAATAAACCTGTGTTACCTCCTCAAAAACCCTTTCCCCGTTGCCTAATAACCCTGTTTTATTTTCTTGTTAATACTTACCACTATCTAAAATTATCTTGTTTACTTGTTGTCAACCTCCCCTCACTGAAATAAAAGCTCCATAAAAGTACAGGACCTTATTTGTCTCATAAACACTGTCTACCACCTATATCAGAGCCTGGCACATACTGAGTGCTCGATAAATATACATGTTAAACAAATTTAACTGTTCTCCAATTCTTGTCATTCTTGTCATGCTCTTCTGGATACACTCTAGTTTGGAAAAATCCTACTGGTGCTAGAAAAGCACAGCACTTGTAATGAAAAAACAAACAAACAAAAAATCTTCAAGTATTTATTCTGTTAATTATTAGCAATGTGAACTTCGGCATTTAATTCTCTCAAAAATTGCCTCCTGAGGCATAAAATGGTTAGAGTAAGAAGGTTTACCTTATGGTTTGAACAATGATTAAGAGGAACAACCCAATACAACTAAAGGAATATACACAAAAATGTTTAAAAATGTAGAATGCTCCTGGCAATACCATCTATAAAAGCAAATACAGATGTCATCAATCTAGATGCTCATCAGTAATTGAGTATTTATAGTACATCTATATAACGTGATGAAGCAGATGTTAAAAAGATTGATGCTGGGCTTCCCTGGTGGCGCAGTGGTTGAGAGTCCGCCTGCCGATGCAGCGGACACCGGTTCGTGGCCTGGTCCGGGAAGATCCCACATGCCGCGGAGCGGCTAGGCCCGTGAGCCATGGCCGCTGAGCCTGCGCATCCGGAGCCTGTGCTCCGCAACGGGAGAGGCCACAACAGTGAGAGGCCCGCGTACCGCAAAAAAAAAAAAAAAAAGACTGATGCAGTTCATGAACAGATACCCATAACATTCTTTAATATTCTTAAGCAAAAAAGGCAAATTTCAAAACACTCTGTATAAAATAAAAGCCAATTTCTATTCTAAAATTAGATTACTGTGATGGAGAACCTAATATATAGCAAAGGGAACTCGACTCAATGCTCTGTGGTGACCTAAATGGAAAGGAAATCTAAAAAAGAGTGGATATGTGTATACATATGACTGATTCACTTGGCTGTACGGAAACTAACACAAATGTTGTAAAGCAACTATACTCCAATAAAAATTTAAAAAAAAAAAAAAAAAAAAAAGAAAAAAAG
>RJWK010028700.1:0-25668 GCA_004363435.1 Platanista minor | reverse complement strand
ATCCCCATATCCCGTCAGAAAGAGAAAAACAAATACCGAATGCTAATGCATATATATGGAATTTTAAAAAGCGGTACCAGTGAACCGCAGGGCAGGAATAAAGACGCAGATATAGAGAATGGACTTGAGGGCATAGGGGCATGGGGGAAGGGGAAGCTGGGATGAAGTGAGAGAGTAGCACTGACATATATACACTACCAAATGTAAAATGGATGGCTAGTGGGAAGCTGCTGCATAGCACAGGGAGATCAGCTCGGTGCTTTGTGATGACCTAGAGGAATGAAATTCTGATACATGATAAACATGGATGGAACCTTGCAGTAAGGGAAATAAGCAAAATACAAAAGGACAGATATTGTGTGGTCCCACTTACATTAGGTATCTAGAATAGGCACATTCATAGAAACAGAAAGTACAGAGGTTACCAGGGGTGGTGGGAAGGAGGGCATGAAGGGTTACTGTATACTGGTTACAGAGTTTCTATTTGGGATAATGTAAAAAGTTCTGGAAGTAGATAGTGATGATGATGGTGCACAACATTGTGAATGTACTTAAATGCCATTGAATTGTATACCTAAAAATGGGTAGTGTGGTAAATTGTGTGTGTGTGTGTGTGTGTGTGTGTGTGTGTGTATATATATGGATGAATTTTATTATAAACATATTTTATAGATTTTTTTTCACTTAAGTCATTTTCAGCCTACATGAGCATTATACCACAAAATATACACCACAAAACAATGTATGCCAAGAAATACATTCAATTGCTTTTTCTGAAGAAAAAGAAAATGTGTTTTTCTTAGAAACTTTAACAGCAGCAGCTGGTTTTCACTGGGAAGAAATACTCTGCAAGAATTTAGTGTTTTAGCACCTGCACCTCATGCTTTTTCCTCGTACATATATATTATCCATTCACATGAAAAATCACCTATTTTAGTGAATTGAGCAAGTTAATTGACAATAAACAAAATGTATATGTTCTAGTTTTTTTTTTTTTTTTTTTTTTTTTTTTTTTGTGGTACGCGGGCCTCTCACTGTTGTGGCCTCTCCCGTTGCGGAGCACAGGCTCCGGACGTGCAGGCTTAGCGGCCATGGCCCACGGGCCCAGCGGCTCCGCGGCATGTGGGATCTTCCTGGACTGGGGCATGAACCCGTGTCCCCTGCATTGGCAGGCAGACTCAACCACTGCGCCACCAGGGAAGCCCTATGTTTTAGTTGTTAATATTCCAGCTTAGAAACATTTCTAGTAAGGCCTATAGAGCATTCTCTGTGAGCTGTTGTAAAGTTTTTTTCTTTTGCTCTTCACGGGAGAATGCAGCCTTTCTAATTTAAATACATTTGCAATGTATTAATTTGAGTGTTTTATTTATCAAATTTGGAATAAAAACTTATTTCTTAAAGTTCTGGATATGGGTAGTGGTGATACTTGCACAACATCTTAAATGTACTTAATGCCTCTCAGTTGAAAACGTAAGTGTTTAAAATGGTAACTTTTATATGTAAAATGGTAAATTTTATGTGTAATTTACCATGGTAAAAAAATAACTGTAGACTCTAAATCTTTGATGTGAGCTAGAGAAGGTTTACACTCCTTTAGCTAAAATTGCATGCTTTAAAAATGTGCTCCAGAGGGCAGAAAGCAGAAGCAAGAAGAACTACAGTCCTGCCACCTGTGGAACAAAAACCACATTCACAGAAAGATAGACAAGATGAAAAGTCACAGGGCTATGTACCAGATGAAGGAACAAGATAAAACCCCAGAAAAACAACTAAATGAAGTGGAGATAGACCACCTTCCAGAAAAAGAATTCAGAATAATGATAGTGAACATGATCCAGGAGTTCAGAAAAAGAATGGAGGCAAAGATCTAGAAGATGCCAGAAATGTTTAACAAAGACCTAGAAGAATTAAAGAAGAAACAAACAGAGATGAACAATACAATAACTGAAATGAAAAATACACTGCAAGGAATTAATAGCAGAATAACTGAGGCAGAATCACTGATAAATGACCTGGAAGACAGAATGGTGGAATTCACTGCTGCAGAACAGAATAAAGAAAAAACAAAGAAAAGAAATGAAGACAGCCTAAGAGACCTCTGGGACAACATTAGACACAACAACATTTGCATTATAGAGGTCCCAGAAGGAGAAGAGAGAGAGAAAGGACCCGAGAAAATATTTGAAGAGATGATAGTCGCAAACTTCCCTAACATGGTAAAGGAAATAGCCACCCAAGTCCAGGAAGCGCAGAGAGTTCCCCACAGGGTAAACTCAAGGAGAAACACGCCGAGACACATGGTAAAGAAACTGGGAAAACTTAAAGAAAAAGAAAAATTATTGAAAGCAGCAAGGGTAAAACAAATATACAAGGGATCTCCCATAAAGTTAAGAGCTGATTTCTCAGCAGAAACTCTACAAGCCAGAAGGGAGTGGCATGACATGTTTAAAGTGATGAAATGGAAGAACCTACAACCAAGATTACCCTACCCAGCAAGGATCTCATTCAGATTTGATGGAGAAATCAAAAGCTTTACAGACAAGCAAAAGCTAAGAGAATTCAACACTACCAAACCAGCTCTACAACAAATGCTAAAGGAACTTCTCTAAGTGGGAAACACAAGAGAAGAAAAGGACCTACAAAAACAAACCCAAAACAATTAAGAAAATGGTAGTAGGAACATACATATCAATAATTACCTTAAACGTGAATGGATTGAATGCTCCAACCAAAAGACACAGGCTCGCTGAATGGATACAAAAACAAGACCCATATATATGCTGTCTACAACAGACCCACTTCAGACCTAGGGACACATACAGACTGAAAGTGAGGGGATGGAAAAAGATAGTCCATGCAAATGGAAATCAAAAGAAAGCTTGAGTAGCAATACTCATGTCAGATAAAATAGCCTTTAAAAAATGTTACAAGAGACAAAGAAGGACACTACATAATGACCAAGGGATCAAACCAGGAAGAAGATATAACAATTATAAATATATATGCATTCAACATAGGAGCACCTAAATACATAAGGCAACTGCTAACAGCTATAAAAGAGGAAATCGGCAGTAACACAGTAATAATGGGGGACTTTAACACCTCACTTACACCAATGGACAGATCATCCAAACAGAAAATTAATAAGGAAACACAAGCTTTAAATGACACAATAGACCAGATAGATTTAATTAATATTTATAGGACATTCCATCCAGAAACAACAGAATACACTTTCTTCTCAAGTGCGCACGGAACATTCTCCAGGATAGATCGCATCTTGGGTTACAAATCAAGCCTCAGTAAATTTAAGAAAATTGAAATCATATCAAGCATCTTTTCTGACCCCAGTGCTATGAGATTAGAAATCAGTTACAGGGAAAAAAACGTAAAAAACACAAACACTTGACGGCTAAACAATATGTTACTAAATAACCAAGAGATCACTGAAGAAATCAAAGAGGAAATCAGAAAATACCTAGAGACAAATGACAATGAGAACACAATGATCCAAAACCTATGGGATGCAGCAAAAGTAGTTCTAAGAAGGAAGTTTATATCTATACAAGCTTACCTCAAGAAACAAGAAAAATCTCAAATAAACAATCTAAACTTACACCTAAAAGAAGTAGAGAAAGAAGAACAAACAAAACCCAAAGTTAGTAGAAGGAAAGAAATCATAAAGATCAGATCAGAAATAAATGAAATAGAAACAAAGAATACAATAGCAAAGATCAATGAAACTAAAAGCTAGTTCTTTGGGAACATAAACAAAATTGATAAACCATTAGCCAGACTCATCAAGAAAAAGAGGGAGAGCACTCAAATCAATAAAATTAGAAATGAAAAAGGAGAAGTTACAACAGACACCACAGAAATACAAAGCATCCTAAGAGACTACTACAAGCAACTCTATGCCAATAAAATGGACAACCAGGAAGAAATGGACAAATTCTTAGAAAGGTATAACTTACCAAGACTGAACCAGAAAGAAATAGAAAATATGAACAGACCAATCACAAGAAATGAAATTGAAACTGTGATTAAAAATCTTCCAAGAAACAAAAGTCCAGTACCAGATGGCTTCACAGGTGAATTCTATCAAACATTTGGAGGAGAGCTAACACCCATCCTTCTCAAACTCTTCCAAAAAATTATGGAGGAAGGAAGGAACAGTCCCAAACTCATTCTATGAGGCCACCATCACCCTGACACGAAAACCAGACAAAGATACTACAAAAAAAAAGTTACAGAGCAATGTCACTGATGAATATAGATGCAAAAATCCTCAACAAAATACTAGCAAGCAGAATCCAACAACACGTTAAAGGGATCATATACCATGAGGAAGTGGCATTTATCCCAGGAATGCAATGATTCTCCAATATATGCAAATCAATCAATGTGATACACCCTATTAACAAATTGAAGAATATGATCAAACCATATGATCATCTCAGTAGATGCAGAAAAAACTTTTCACAAAATTCAACACCCATTTATGACAAAAACTCTCCAGAAAGTGAGCATAGAGGGAACCTACCTCAACATAATAAAGACCATATCTGACAAACCCACAGCAAACATCATTCTCAATGGTGAAAAACTCAAAGCATTTCCTCTAAGATCAGGAACAAGACAAGGATGTCCACTCTCAGCACTGTTTTTCAACATAGTTTTGGAAGTCCTAGCCACGGCAATCAGAGAAGGAAAAGAAATAAAAGGAATACAAATTGGAAACGAAGAAGTAAAACTGTCACTGCAGATGACGTGATATTATACATAAAGAACCCTAAAGATGCCACCAGAAAACTACTAGAGCTAATCAGTGAATTTGGTAAAGTTGCAGGATACAAAATTAATGCACAGAAATCCTTGCATTCCTATACACTAGTGATGAAAAATCTGAAAGTGAAATTAAGGAAACACTCCCATTTACCATTGCAACAAAAAGAATAAAATACCTAGGATTAAACCTACCTAGGGAGACAAAAGACCTGTATGCAGAAAACTATTAAGACACTGATGAAAGAAATTAAAGATGATACAAACAGATGGAGATATATACCATGTTCTTGGACTGGAAGAATCAATATTGTGAAAATGACTGTAGTACCCAATGCAATCTACAGATTCAGTGCAATCCCTATAAATTACCCATGGCATTTTTTATAGAACTAGAACAAAAAAATCTTAAAATTTGTTTGGAGATGCAAAAGACCCCAAATAGCTGAAGCAGTCTGAGGGAAAAAAACAGAGCTGGAGGAATCAGGCTTCCTGTCTTCAGACTATACTACAAAGCTACAGTAATCAAGACAGTATGGTGCTGGCACAAAAACAGAAATATAGATCCAAGGAACAGGATAGAAAGTCCAGAGATAAACCCACGCACCTATGGTCAACTAATCTATGACAGAGGAGGCAAGGATATACAATGGAGAAAAGACAGTCTCTTCAGTAAGTGGTGCTGGGAGAACTGGACAGCTACATGTAAAAGAATGTAATTAGAACACGCTGTAACACCATACACAAAAATAAACTCAAAATGGATTTGAGACCTAAATGTAAGACACTATAAAACTCTTAGAGGAAAGCATAAACCACAGCAAGGTCTTTTTTGACCCACCTCCTAGAGTAAGAAATGAAAACAAAAATAAACAAATGGGACCTAATGAAACTTCAAAGCTTTTGCACAGCAAAGGAAACTACAAACGATGAAAAGACAACCCTCAGAATGGGAGAAAATATTTGCAGACGAATCAATGGACAAAGGAGTAATCTCCAAAATATATAAACTGCTCATGCAGCTCAACATTAAAAAGGCAAACAACCCAATCCAAAAATGGGCAGAAGACTTAAATAGACATTTCTCCAAAGAAGGCCAAAAAGCACATGAAAAGCTGCTGAACATCACTAATTATTAGAGAAATGCAAAACAAAACTACAATGAGATATCACCTCACACCAGTTAGAATGGGCATCACCAGAAAATCTCCAAACAGCAAATGTTCGAGAGGTTGTGGAGAAAAGGGAACCCTCTGGCACTGTTGGTGGGAATGTAAATTGATACAGCGGCGGGGGGTGGGGGTGGTGGGATGAATTGGGAGACTGGAACTGACATATATACACTAATATGTATAAAATGGATAACTAATAAGAACCTGCTGTATAAAAAATAAACAAAATAAAATTCAAAAAATAAAAATAAAAATGTGCTCCAAATTTTAGTTTATGTTGGAATAAATAACTAAATAGAATTGTCAAAACATGATGCTTTGGAATTTGCATTACTTAAGATTTGTGCATTTTCTGACTTGATTCTTGTTTCCCTCCTAACTGCAGTGTGTAATGCATCTTGAAGACCGGTTACAGGAGCTATACTTCAAGAGCAAAATGCTGTCTGAGTACCTCAGGGGGCAGATGCGTGTTCATGTCAAGGAGCTGGGAGTGGTTTTAGGGTATGTTCCTGATTCCTTTTCCAGCTTTGCTTCCTCATTGCACTGTGTTTATTTAGGCAAGGAACATTCCTCAGAATTGCTTTTTTTCTTTATAAATTTTTTGTCTTGTTAGAAGCTATATACCGTTATCATATGGGTTGTTCTGTACCAGCGGTGCCCACCCTTTTTGGCACCAGGGACCAGTTTCGTGGACGACAGTTTTTCCACCAGCGGGGTGTGGGGAATGGCTTAGGCAGTAATGCGAGTGATGGGGAGCGGCTGATGAAGCTTTGCTCGCTTGCCCGCTGATCACCTTTTGCTGTGCGGCCTGGTTCGTAACAGGCCACAGACTAGTACCAGTCCACGTCCTGTGGGTTGGGGACCCCTGCTGTATACAATATAAAAGCAGAAACCTGTCGTACACTGATCTGAAATGCACTGTCCCTTGTGCAATTACAGTAGATTGAGAATATAGTTGAGTGAAAATGAATTAAAGTCTAAATTTTTGCATTAGCAAAAAATAAGTAAGTATTTGTTTTTTTTTTGTTTTATTTTTTGTGGTATGTGGGCCTCTCGCCGTTGTGGCCTCTCCCGTTGCGGAGCCCAGGCTCTGGACGCACAGGCTCAGCAGCCATGGCTCACGGGCCCAGCCGCTCCATGGCATGTGGGATCTTCCCGGAATGGCGCACGAACCCCCGTCCCCTGCATCGGCAGGCGGACTCTCAACCACTGCACCACCAGGGAAGCCCTATTCGTTTTTATTTATTAAAATGTTGTAAAGTCATCATTCCCAGCATCTGCCCAGCCATCCAAATGATCTGATTGAAGTAATGGCACTCTATGGATGATGGTATATTATCTACATATTATTAGTCCTTCCCTATTATCCATATATTATGTCTTTATACTCTGAAGTTATTCCTGGGAAGAAACTAGTTATCTAAAATGCTAACTGAAGGACAAACAGGAAGTTGGCAAGAGGCATAGTGTAGTCCCTTTCATTATGTTCTGTGGTCACTTTCCCTATGTTCTGTGTCCACTTTGTGTGTGTGTGTGTGAAAATTATTTCTTCAAATTCTGGTTGAATAAATTAAAAGAAGCTAGAACTTTTGTCTAATTTCAGCTTTTATTAAGGGAGAAAAGAGCCAACATCGAGTTGCTACTGTATGTCTGAAACCAAATTAAATTCTTTCATTAATTTTATTGCTTATTATCCAGATTGGAAATAGATGATTCTCTGCATGTAATGCCTTTATTTTTAGAAAACTTAAACGAATTTTTAAAGTAATGTACATATAATGAAAGTTTCAGTGCATTTTGGCATAAAGTGAAAAGTAAGTGGTATCGTCCTTTCCTCAACTTCCAGTCCTCAGTCAAACACAGTTAATGGATTGTTTCTTCTTACAGAATTTTTAAATGTGTAGGGTTTAAAATATAAATTAGTTTGTGCTCTATATATCTTTGTGCAGCTTGCCTTTTAATGTATGTTGAATGTTTGTTCATTTAAGCACATACCACACATACTGGTCTATATCATTTTTAATGGCTGTATTGCATTCCATTATATGGTGGAATTTATTTTCAGTTTCTTGCTGTTACAAATCAATGCTGGAATAAATATAAACCTTTGAGGTTTATAGGATAAATTCTTTGATGTAGAATTTTTGAATTAAAGGGCATATGCGATTAAATTGTTGATATTTTGACAGTAATAGTAAATGCTATCCAGAAAGTACCAGAATAAATTTTTACGAACAGTGGGAAGCACACTCTTCTTACTGCTATTTATTACCAAACTTTTTAATCTTTGCCAAGCTACTAGCTGAAAAATGAAATCTGATTTTATTCAGATTTATTCTCTAACCAGGAGAGTGTCTGCATAACTTATTTTGATATTTATTGGCCATATTTCTTTTCCTTTAAGTCATTTGTGGTAGATTGTATTTTTAAGAGGCTTCCATTATGTCTTCCCAGTAAATCTTATTACAGAAACATTTGTATCCAAAACAATGGCTGCATACTATTATTCTGTTATTATACTATATAATATTTCTTTTTAAAAAAATAAATTTATTTTTGGCTGCGTTGGGTCTTCTTTGCTGGGCACGGGCTTTCTCTAGTTTCAGCAAGCGGGGTCTACTCTTCATTGTGGTGAGCGGGCTTCTCATTACGGTGGCTTCTCTTTGTTTTGGAGCACGGGCTCTAGGCACGCAGGCTTCAGTAGTTGTGTCACATAAGCTCAGTAGTTGTGGCGCACGGGCTTAGTTGCTCCGCGGTATGTGGGATCTTCCCAGACCACGGCTTGAACCTGTGTCCCCTGCATTGGCAAGTGGCTTCTTAACCACTGCGCCACCAGTGAAGTCCCTATATAGTATTTCTTAGACATTATCCCTTGCCCTGACGCATGGTCCATCAGCAGATCAGTGAGATGGTATCCTGCATTCATGACTTTGTTACTGTTGGGTTTCAGAGGATTTCTTTTTTAAAAATCTTTAGTTATGGTTTTTACTTACTGAAAAATTTCTAATTTTCATTATCTTCAGTTCTCTTACCCTTTTCCTTTTGGCCAGGGTGGCCAAGCTCCTTGAGTGGAGATGTATAGTGACTTTATAGATAGCAGTCATTGCCTGTAGGAGTAAACCTGAACTGAGATTTTTTTTTTTTTAATTTCAGGATTGAATCCAGTGATCTTCCTCTTCTGGCTGCTGTAGCAAGCACCCACTCTCCATATGTTGCTCAGATACTACTTTAACAGAAAGGCTGTTGGAAATTAACTTTGGTGGAAAGTTAAGTAGAAACCAAGGAAGCAGTCACAACATGCATTTATGGCAATTTTTTTTCTCTGTCAGACCTTCATCTGAATGAGTCAGTCATCTGGGTGGGTATTCTGCATTGCACTGCATATTGTGTCGTCACTGGATGGCTTTTTCATTTTGATTGGACTTCTGGTTGGTGGCAGATTTTTAACCAAGTGAAACTAAAAAGAGCATTTGGGGGGAAAGCATTTGAAGAAGCCAAAGGGTAACTTCGATGTTTCTACAAAATGAATAACATTGAGGAATTTCATTATGATCACTACAGTCTTGCCACAACCCATACATAAGTAGGAGGAACGGATATCTCATGATTAAATGGCTCAGAAAGAGTCATTTCATTAGTTTTAATTCTTTATTTCTAAGGTACAAAGATCTATGAAACTTTGTGTTTTTTTTGTTTTTCAGTTCAAAATAGCTAATTTCTGGATATTTCTAAAAGTATTTTAAACAGCTTGTTAATTAGAATAAACTCAGAATGAAGCGTATATATCTGTGTTATGTCATCCATCCAAGTGTACATATGTATCTATTTTTTAAAAAAGCAGAGGTAGAAATACAAGATTGGTAAACATGCCTTTTTAAAAAATATATTTTCAACTAGGATTAATTGTATATAATGTTGAAATATTACTTTCTGGTGATTTTTCTGTTTCACACACCCTAAAATATAAGTAAAGCCAGTCTTTTTTTAAGGCTGAGGAATATAGATTCCCAAAATAAGAATACTACTTTATACCATTTGTTTTGTTTATAAGTATAAGCTAATTCTTATAAATGTTAATATTTACATATTTGCATTTAATTTAATAAATTAAAATTAGGATTAAAAATTGCACCAAAGCATTGGCAGAAATAATACTATTTTCTTTAAAAGTGCTCAGGTAGCCGAGGCCCTTGGTTTCGGTATCAGCCCTTCTTGAACCCATAGGAACTGAATATTTGTTTCACTGCTTCATAATATTCAATTTACACTAAAAGAACTCATTAACTCTTAAGATTATTTTTTTTCTCTAATAGCTCCTCTCTTCCAAAAGCTAATTTTTTTCAAAGATTTCAACTTTTCAGTTGTTAGTGTTTTTGTATATATTGTAGAGTGTTGCTTGTGAGAAAGGCTAATGTGGAACCAAACTCTTGTAAGTAATGTAAATAGAAAGATGGGTAGATAAAGTTTTCATTATGCTCTACTACCTCAGTTTACTTGAAATACTACATTATAGTTCATCCTTTACTTATCTGGTCTAAGATGCTTTTAATGCTAGAAGTGAAGCTGGTTTCTGCTTTTATGAACTATTTTCATCATAATTAGTTGATTAGCTTAAAACAGAAAACCACTTGCTCATTCTGTTTCTAGGTACATTTTATCTATGATGCATCCGTTCTTGCTATTTAAGTTTTCAATAATTAAGGACGATTTCTGTGGTTTATTTAATTAGTCTTTGACCTTGAATTTATAGCATTGGGTCACATTTTGTCTTACTCTAATCTCCAGCTAGACTAAGAAGAAATGGCTATTTTAATGGAATGTAAACCTGAAATTGATGTGCTTGCAATCGCTTTGGCCCCTGTGTCCTATCAGCTGGTCTCAGTTAGTACCAGAGTCTTCCATGGATGACTTGCTGTCAAAGAGTGTTTATGGATATATTTTCGTTAGCTTAATTTTTTTAGTCTATTCATTAATGAAGTTCTTCTCTCATCTGTTGTTTGGAATTTTATGAATCAATCTCTTTAGTAGAATTCAGAATATAGAAAAGATCATATGTGGCCACTGTACATTTTTTTTTAATTGTAGTTCAGGATATGTAGCAGGTAGACAGTGTCTTTTTTAATGTGTGTTATTGTTTAAATTAATCATTGAACTATTCACAGTCCTACCTATTTGAAATCTCTAATATATTACCATTTAGGAAATCTAGTCTTCAATAAATGGATGGCTCATGCTACTGTAATTCTTAAAACTAAGCTTTGCTTGAAAGGAAAAGGCCTATAGCTTCTTATAGAATCATCAATCCTTATAGGATTCCTGAGTTTTATAATTTGCAATCCTTCTGTAATTTCTGCTCCTTTGTCATAGTCATTCTTGCATTACACAAAGCCCAAGGAATGAGCTGCTACTTCTTTAAAGTGTGATCATTATGATGAATGTGAAAAGAATTTTTGGCCTGTTCAAAATAATTTTTTTCAACTTCTTATGGTACAGATAGATATATGTTACACATTTTAAAAACCTGTTTGTTGCACCAGAAGATGAAAAAAGGATCTTTTACATTATAGATTTAAAACTAATTTTTCCTGTATATAAACTAATTGGTTTGATTTTAAATATTCCTTGCTTTTATTAATATGTCTTAATTTTGAGTTTGAAAATGTTAAGTGCAATAAACATACTAGCACAGATTTCATTTTGTTGCAATTGGCATACACTGGGGATGATCACTTTAAAAAAAAAAAACAGATTTTACACAATGCCTACTTCTGGTAGATATCTTATGAGATTGTTATGCTTTAAGTTATTTAGATGGTGGGAGATGTAAAATGTAAATACTTGTTCCTTGTTCTGTATACATTTCTCAAATGTACGCCTGTATTATAATAACCTCCCAGTTCTAGGGGATATTTGTGCAATAAATACACATGTCAATTTGATGGATGATGTCGGTCTTTCTTTCACATTTAATAAGGTATATGTAACATGGATTCTGGTGCCGGCCCACCTGGATTGTTTTCCCAAATGTGACACTTCTAGACATGTGACCTTGTTCATAATGTCCTTCTCTAATCCTAAATTTCTGTATTGGTAATTTAGTAGAATCTACTTTATGAGGTTGTCGTGAGAGTCAAGTGAAATAATGAATGTCAAGAATTTATCTCAATGCTTGGCACACTCCAAATGCTCAGTAATTTTGGGGTGCTATGGTTGCTAGGTAATCTGCCCAGCCTTTGCTGTACAGCTCCTATCTATTTTATTTTGGGGGAAATTTAACATTTATTCTTTCTTTCTTTTTTTTGGCTGTGTTGGGTCTTTGTTGCTGCGCATGGGCTTTCTCTAGTTGTGGCAAGAGGGGCTACTCTTTGTTGCGGTGCACAGGCTTCTCATTGCGGTGGCTTCTCTTGTTGCGGAGCGTGGGTTCTAGGCGCAGGCTTCAGTAGTAGCAGCACGCGGGCTCAGTAGTTGTGGCTTGCAGGCTCTAGAGTGCAGGCTCAGTAGTTGCAGCGCATGGGCTTAGTTGCTCCGCAGCATGTGGGATCTTCCCGGACCAGGGCTCAAACCCCTGTCCCCTGCATTGACAGGCGGATTCTTAACCATTGTGCCACCAGGGAAGTCCTAACATATATTCTTTTGAGTTAAAGTATAGTAACCAAAAAATATGGTATATTCTTACATTTGACCTAATCTTCACGATGACAAATTGAAATTTTCTTTAAATGCTTTTGTGAAAACAAACTGAATATCAATCATTTAAAACTAGAAGAAGCCATGTAAACTTGTCAAGAACATTGTATCTAATTAAAATTACTACTGACTTTATTATTTTATTTATCTATTTTTGACTGCATTGGGTCTTTTCATTTCTGCGCATGGGCTATCTCTAGTTGCAGCAAGTAGGGGCTACTCTTTGTTGAGGTGCGTGGGCTTCTCATTGCCTTGAGAAGGCAATGAGAAGTAGCTTCTCTTGTACAGAGCACGGGCTGTAGGCGTGCGGGCTTCAGTAGTTGTAGCATGTGTGCTCAGTAGTTGTGGCTCACAGGTCTAGAGTGCAGGCTCAGTAGTTGTGGCCTACGGGCTTAGTTGCTCCGCGGCATGTGGGATCTTCCCAGACCAGGGCTTGAACCTGTGTTCCCTGCATTGGCAGGTGGATTCTTAACCACTGCGCCACCAGGGAAGCCCCTGACTTTAAAATTAAACAAAAAATTGGCCTGTTGGTTTGGGTTCTAATCCTGTTCTGTTCACGGATTTGCATGTCCCTCTGAGCAAGTCTGTCGTCTTCATCTGCATTGTAGGGAAGTCACCTCTTCCATCAGTCCTTAGTGCCTGCTCTGCAGCAGTGATTCAACCCTGAGTAGGCTGTTGGGAAGCTGCCTAACTCAGGTTGGGTTGATTTGGGCAGAGTTACGTCACGAGGCAGGATTAGGCCAGGGGCTTTTGCAGTGCCTGTTTTTATATTATTTTACATTTATCACTCTTACATTTGACTGAAGAGACTAAGTGCACTGTTTTAAAGCAGAAAGGAAGTATCAAGTATTTGGGAAGCATTTATCAGATAGTTTAGAGGTTTATAATTACCTGTGTTTATATGTGCTGTTCTCTGATAAAAATTTAAAGAAATCTTGCAATATTTCTGAGAAGCATAGATTCTGCTAATGAGAAACTGAAATACAGAGAATTTAATCTGAGGTCGTATAGTCTTTCCTGTCTCAGAACAGAATGTTTCCAACTAGGATGTGATGACAGATGTGTTGTAAAGATACCTGAGATTTCTTTGTTTGTCTTTGCCATTGTAGGAGGTGTAGGGGTGGGATGGCAAGTCGGACCAAACATGAGCTGAAGGTGCACTGGGGGCTGGGGAATTGTAACTCTGAGTGAGAAGGACTTAGGCAGATAGAAAAGGGGGAAGTTGGAGAGTGTAATGCTTCCTGTCCTTGCTTTATAGTGCAGACTGTAGACTTGGCCATGTTTACGGTAGAGTTAAGATTTGAAACTTCCCTAAAGAAAAGAAAATACAGGCAATCCAAAAGAGAGTTTTAAAGAATTTTTTTTTAATTTTTTAAAAGAAATTTTTAGAAAGAGATTTTTAAATGGATGAAATTTCCATCCATTATTTTTTCAGGAGAACTTCTGGTCTTAAAGCATATGCTCAGGTCAGGGGCTTCTTTCTTGCCAACACCCCAGGATTTGGTCCCCTTATAACGTTTCCTTTAAAAGGGACTCTCCTTTTCATAAAAGTATGAGCCTAGACCTATCCCTTCATCAGATTGCAGACAGCTGTCTGCCCAGGTTAGCACTATCTGATTAGACCTCCCCTAGGTATAACTGTATTTAAGGAGAGTATTAAGTTGAAGAGGCTGGAGATTCCTTCCTTTCCAAGTGACCATTGTAACAAGGACAGTCCCAAAACATGTCTTTATATTCACCTCAACACTCAAAGTAAAATTATTGATAAAAGCAGTGTTACCTAAATTGTCTCAAAGGGAATAACATTGTTGAAGTGTTGTTGTGTAAATATAAAGAAGATATTATTTCCTCAAGAAACTTGTGATGCCACTTTTGTGTCATCCATTTGCTTCATCACTCACAAGTCAATACCCTTCACTGTGTTGGAATTAAGATGGGTCAGACTAGTCCAAAACCTGAGTTAGTTTAAAGTAGTTTTCAAACCTGGTTGCATATTAGGAACACTTAGATAGTGTTTGGAAAGTATTAATTCCTAGACCCCACCCTCAAAGATTCTTATTCAGTGATAGAAAGCTTCTGGATTTGGGCCAGCAAATGCTCTTAGTTTTCAACCAGTAATGACTCAGTTTCCCAGCATACCCCAAATCTGAATTCCTTACTCCATTCCAGGTGCTATTAAAACCAGTGCTCTTAACTTCAGTCTTTTGATGGTTTGCTGTTGTTCTGCAAAGATGGCCATATGATTGTGTGTGCCTAATGAGTATTCAGTTTTGCATAATAGACTAGTTGTCCAGCCAGGTATCTTTCTTTGCCATTGGAAAGCAATCAAGTGTCTATCTTTTTAACAGCAAAATCCCCTCTTAATCACTTAGTCCTTAGATAGATCAATTTGTTCATTTAGCAAATATTGATTGAGCACCTGTTATGTGCTGGGCACGGGTCTGGGTGCCAGGGATAAGTCAGTAAATAACACAAACTTTCTCATGAAGTTTACATATTTCCTGCTGGTGGAGGAGATAGACAAAGATAATTATGCTGTCAGGTTGTGGTAAGTATAATGACAAAACTTAAGGTAGGGTAAGTAGTTAAGCTACTTTTTTTTTTAAAGACTTAGCCATCTTTTTGTTTTCCTATAATTTAGTAAATTACTTGCATTCAGGACCATTACTTTTTTGTTTCAGATACATGTTAATGTTGGTGAATCCTATCGTAGAGGTTGGCTTTTCTCTGAAAATAGCTATTAGAGCTCTCACTGTCTCCTCACTTTTTTCAGCATACCAAAGCACAATACAGGATAGTAAAGGACAAGATAGATTTTGAAAATATGCTTAAATTTAGGTGTGTATAGTTACTGTGGATATAAATATATTGTTTTTACTGTTGCTGTCTTATAAGGTCTATATTAATAAGTTACTTTTATAGACTTAATTTTTTCTTGTCAAGTATTATATAAAATTAATAAATGTACACTAATGTAACCATCACTTAGGTCAAGAAGTAAATCATTTTCAGTAATTCAGGATCTCCACCCCTCCTCCATGTGCCCTATCCTGATCATAATACTCTCCCTTCTCATTTTTGTAAATTCCAACCTGATTTTCGTGAACATTTCCTTGCTCTCTTTCAATAGTTTTGCGTATGCATCCCTAAGTGATATACTTTAGTTTTGCTCGTTTGAACTTTGTGTAATTATACCCCATATTTTGTTTTGCTTTTTTTCTATCAACATTATGTTGGAGATTCATTCATGTGCTATGTAGGTGGTATTTCACTGAATGAATATACAGCAATTTACCCATTCTATAGTTGATGGACAGTTGGGTTATTTCCAATTTTTGGCTAATATGAACAGTGACCATTTTTGTTCATCTTTTCTGGGTATTCTTTAGGACATATGTCAAGAAGTGGGCTTGCTGTCAAAAGGTATGTTAAGTTTCAGCTTTACTAGATACTTCTTTTTTTTCGAACTGGTTTCCCAATAGACACTTAACTGGCAATTTGTGAGAGTTCCTGTTGCTCCACATCTTCATGAATACTTAAATGTGTTTCTTAATAGTTCTAATAAAAAAAAAAAAGCAGTAAAGGAAAAAAACCTATCCAATTCTTCAAATTTGAATGTATGCTTTAGAGAAATCACTTCCTAGAGGTAAAGTAATAGAAATAATAAAGAGTGCCTGGATTGTGCAGGCAACATCCTAAATGCTTCACATAAATTCTCTCATGTAATCTTAAGAAAATTCCAAAGCAATAGGTCTTTTACTATTCCCATTTTACGGTTAAGGAAACTGAAGTTCAGAAATATCAAATAACTAAGTCATTTAACTAGACATGGCCTATTAAAGACAAATACAGATGTTTGCCCCTAAAGTCCAAGCTCATGGTCATCATGCTTTAATGCCTTTTCCCTCTTTTTCAAAATATTGATGTGGCTTTGGAAACATGCTTCAAAAATGGAAGGCATAACCTTTGTGATCTTACGCAGACTTTTGAGAGGATATGTTTATACACAAAAAAGTGACGAAAGTGACAATGTCACAATTGTTGAAAATTTCTTTCCAGAGTGGCTGAGTCATAACTTCCCTGGTAAGGTTTTTGTCCTATACTTAAAAACGAAATGTGCTAATATTATGTTGTAAACTTCAAGTTTGGGTAAGGTGAATGACCAACGGAAAACAAAAACCCTTATTAACATCAGCCATCATTACTAGGTCCCTGAAACGGTGAATGTTGCAGCCTGAACTCTCCTTTCCCTTTGTTACTCTAAAATATAATTTTCTTATTACCATGTTATTAAAAATTAATGTGAATAACGTCATAATCTTAAATCGCTTTGAGTTATTTAGTGAACCATGTCAATTGCTGTTAAGAACTGCGTATCCTGTACGGCTTATCTGTACGCTGACATAGGACTGTTTAGAACGATGGATTCTGGAATTCTGTCAGTGACCTTAAGGCAGAAACAGCCTCTGCAGGTGTGTGGCTGCCGCAGAGAGTAGTCGAGATGTTTTTCTTACCAAGGGACTAGTAAATAATGGTTAATTTGCCTTATTTGGCCTGTTGGGAAACAGACTAGTATGTAAAGTGTAGTGAGAGAGCGGTCACTCCTGAGCCAGGCAACCCTAAGGCCCGCTGCCTGAGAAGGGGTTGGGCGGAGGGAAGGCTGTCCTGAGCATTGGTTACGTGAACGTAGTCTAGACTGACTTCGCGAACCAGCAGTAAACTTGAGCTGTCTGCAGGCATGGTGGCTGCCCACCCCTGCTCAAGGCCACGAAACTTCGGTTCCTCTGCCCTGTCAGGGCGTCCGTCTTGGACAAGGCAGGTACTTATTGGCAGGCCCCTTCCACAAAAGATTCGTTTTATTAGAAGACAGGGAAGAGAAGGTATGAACTTCCTTGCTTGCCGAACGGCCGCTTCGACTTCCGCACGTTTTCCAAGGGAGCGGTGTCGGAGTTGCAGAGCTGGAGCTCCGCCCCGGGATTGGCCATGCCCTGAGCTTCCGGATTTTGGCACAAACAGAACTCTCCACCCAGAACACGTGTCACACGGGTTCGATCCCCAACACGCTATTCCCGTTCAGTCAGAGCGCGTTTTCAGCCCCCCGCCCCCCCCACCGGAAACTGGAGCGGCGGAAACCCCATCTCCGAGGCGGATCCCGTGACGGGCTTGGGTGAGGTCTCGCGAGTTTCTTCAAATCTCACGAAGAAGGGTTGGAGGAGGCTTCACTGCACCGCCCCAGTTTTTACGTCATTGCAGAGTCACGCCCTTAGGCGCCCGTTTGCGCGCTTGCGCGTGCTGCGCACGCGCACTCGCCTTTCCTCCGCCCCCGCGAGGGCTTCCCTCTGGCCAGTCGCGCGTGGGCTGAGGCCCTGGGCGGGCGGTGCGAAGGCTTGTTTGCCAAAGTGGGGTCCCCGCCGCAGTCCGGAGCTCCCTTCTTCAGGGGAGGGGGAAAAGGGTGTAGACCCCCTACCTAGGGTGAATGGGCTGTCGAGTGGGCTGCTAAGGGCAGGTTGGAGAGCACAGGGGCAGGGCCCGCGACCATGAACTCACCCGTGGACCCTGGAGCTAGGCAGGCGCTGAAGAAGAAGCCGCCCGAGCGGACGCCCGAGGTAAGGCCAGCCGGCCCGGCGCGCCTCCCGCTGTCCAACGGACAGCATCCCTCTGTCGGTCCGAAACTTGCGGCGACTGTCCCCTTGCCAGAGCCTCGCACCTGCTGCCAAGGTGTCTGTTCTCTGAGTCCCCGGCCCTGACACGGGCCCTTGTCGCGGGCGGGTGACGACCGTCTTTCCTGCTCGCTGTGCCGCCTTCCCCGCACACCCGTCCTTGCCGGTGACTTCCCAGTGTTTTCGATAAAAAAGCACCATTACTAAATCGTATTTTCTCAGGGTAAAATGTGGGTCTCGGACTGAGATTGTCCCCTAGGTAGGTAGACTATGAAAAATTGTAAGTGAACTATAACAGCCGTGTTATTAAGAAATAACTTAAAGTTCTTTGAAATACTGTTCAATTGCCTAAAGAAAGATAAAGTTTTCAAGATCAGTTTAAAACTTTGCATCCAGTTAGACGATGAATTCTGGTGGAGAATTATGCGTATCTGAAGATAATTTCTGGGGAGGTAGTTTTTCAGACTGTGTCATTGGGAAACGTTACAGTATTTTGTGCTTGGATCCAAAATGAGTTAAATGATTTTCACTTGAGCTGAAGGCTGGTGTTCGGGCAAATAACTAAAACCTGTTAACCTTGGCAATCCCTATAGAGGCTTAAATTTGGTGTGTGGGGGGGAAGGTTTTCCTTGATTTGGAGAAGTTTCCATAATAAGTGGTATGTTTCCTAAACCAAAAAGCAAAAACGAACAACAATTTGAATGGATTGTTGGATTGCCTTGTGTGTAATTGCAATAAATAAAATGAAGTGCTTTGGTTAGTTCTTCCTAAGTCACTTTTGTGTTTTTCAGATTTACAATGTTTTGCATAGTAAGTCTCAGTAATTTGGGCTGACCTTTTGTGACATGATATTAGTCAAGCTGTAATTGTAGCTGCTGGATCAAACTTTGTTATTGGAAATCCTGATCTTTGCATAGAAACGAAGCAAATTCTACCACTTACTACGGTTCTCTTTTTGAGACCTGCATTTGTAATCCCATCTGTCTTAATTTTCCTCTGATAATTCTTGAGGTCATTGTGAGTTAATTGAAAGCATTCACTTTGAACAGGTGAATCTACCATAGTTTTTATATCATTAGATAGTAGCATACAAGGCTTACAATGTATAATGTAGGTTTTACTTTTAAGTATTACTTATGATAAAATCACATTTTAATGGGAAGATCCTAATTTTCTTTAATAACAGAACTACCTACTTTGAAATTGCTTATTTTTGAGCCTTAGGAAATTTTCTAAACTGTTCACAAAGTTATGTTGGCCAGTGCGTGCTGTGTAAGTATTTTATCTTGTTTTACTGGAACAGCAGCGTTGTTTAAGGAAATGCTAAACAACTGCCCACAGTACACAGACTGGAGCTCTGACATCTAGCAGCGTAACTTGTTAACTGCTTGAATCACTGTCAGTGCTTTTTAAACTTTGATTGATTGATTGATTGCCACGCCACGCGGCTTGTGGGATCTTAGTTCCCCCGTCAGGGATTGAACCCGGGCCCTTGTCAGTGAAAGCGTGGAGTCCTAACTCCTGGACCACCAGGGATGTCCCTTCATTGGCAGTGCTTTTGAATGAGTGTAGAATTTGTTCGGGGTACAGAAGTATCAATAAAGAAGTGATAAATTGAATCCTAGTGTTGAGCTATTTGTGATAAATAATTTGATGAAATTCTCACAGGGTCATGCCTGCTTTCAGAAGATCCTTATTCTTTTTAGTGCATTCTTAAGGGTCTATTATAAATATATTCACTCAACAATTATTTGTTGAAAGCTTACCAGTTCAAGGCACTATTTTGTGCGCTAGGATGTATCAGTGAACAAAACAGGCATGCCCTATTGGTGTTTATATTCTAACAGAAGGGGGAGGGGAGTAGGCAGATAAATATAATAAACAAGTATGTTACATAATATGTTAGCTGATAATTGCTAGTTAAAGAAAGAGCAGGATAAAGGAATTGGAAGTAAGGGACAAGGACTGGGTGCAATTTAAGGTAGTCAGTGTCCTGGTTGAGATGAATTTTGATTAAAGTCTGATTCATGTGATAGAGTGAGCCATGGGGATATATGGGGAAATAGCTTTCCAAGTAGAATAGTCATTGCAAGATGAGAACGTGTCTGGTGCATTCAAGGAATAGCAAGGAGCTCTGAGTGACTGGAGAAGAGGGGTAAGAGATGAAGTCAGAGAGGTGATAGTGGTGGTGTAGGATGGAGCTTATCATGCAGGACTTTCTAAATTGTAAATTCTTTGACTTTTACTTTGAGTGAAAGAGGGTTTTGTTTTCCACCAAAATGTTTTGAAGCAGAGCAACGATGTTATCCTAGTTTTTAAAGCATCCCCTGGCTGCTTGCTGGGTTGAGAATTAACTGTGTGGGAGCAAGGGTAGAACGAAACAGGAACATCAGTTAGATGTTATCACATTAAAGCAGGGAAGAGATCATAACTCAGACTAAAGTGATAGTAATGCTGGTGGTGAGTAGTAGTCAATTATGGAAACAGGATTTAGCCAACCGGATTTGCTAATGGATTAGATTGTGCCTTGAGGAAAAGAAAAGAATCAAACATGATTTCAAGGTTTTTGGCCTGAATAACTGGAGTGTTGGAGTTACCATTGAAGAGAGTTTGAGCTGCCATCAAAGAGACTGGGAAAGCTGCAGGAGGAGTAGTTTTGGGGAGGGATATGGATCAGAAATTCAGTTTTGAACATGTCACATTTGAAATGTCTATTAGAAATGTCAAGTAAGGAGTTGCGTATACAATTTATGATTATTTCTAAAGAGAAGGCTGGGTTGGAAATAGAAATTTTATAGTTATTAGCTTACAGATAATGTCGAAAGTCATGAGACTAGATGAAATTACCGAAGTAGTGAGTGTACATGGGAATAGAAAAGGACTAAAGACAGTACCCTGGGGCACTTGATCACTACAAGGTCAGGGGAGAAGAGCAGAAACCAGCAAAGCAGAAGGCATGGGAGCAAACAGTGCAGGAGAAGAAAAACTAGGATAGAGTGGTGCTGTCCTGGAAGCTAAGCCAATAAAGTGTGTAATAGAAGGGGATAAAGCATTAATTCAGCTTATTTTTCCGTGAATACGTACTGGGTACAGAGCATTATGAAAAAATATACAAATAGATAAGAATCAGTGTCTTATAATCTTGTAATCAGATGTTTGCATCATATAATTAATGAATAAAGAACTCTTTTGTTTGTTTCTGGGACAAAATTAATGGTTCTTTTATTTTGACCCATCTGTTGTCCTTACATGAAACTATCGACTCAAGCATAATCCTAGTGAGCCAGACACTGAGAGTGGAAACTTTTGTAAAGTATGCCATTTAGAACTGTGTTCTAACACAGTTTTTACTTTTCTGGCCATTTCTCCTACTGTGTAGATTCAGCTTCCACAGCACATTGTCTTTCCTGAGCTAGTTCTCTGATTTCCTTTCCCACCTTACAAAGATCTTTTTTTTTTTTTTTTTTTAATGGAAAATTTTAGACTTAAGTACTCTGGGGGAAGCTAAGTGCTCTGAAGCAACAAAAGCTGTTAGGGTACTCATTTTGAGTCATTATGCCAAAATTAAAGATGCCACAGTCAAAACTGAGACCTTGAATTTGGCTTTTTCTCAACTCAGTCCATATTCAATGCCATTCTTTCTCTGTAATCTTTCTTTTTTACCTCGGAGTGAACACCTTATTTCTCTTATATTTCTGTCTCTAAGTGCTTAATACCATGTTTTGTGCATGTTAAATGATCAATAAATATGTTAAACAACAAAATTCAGAATTAATTTTGTAAAGTCCTCATGTTAAAAAGATAATACTTCTGTTCATTAGAATTGCTGATTTTGTACATCCTGGGTGGTCTCATTCTGCACCGTGACTTCAGTTAATTTTTATAGGCTGACACCTAGGTCTGTATAGCGCATGTTACCCCCTTCCATGTGCTTCAGATTCATATATCTAACCACTAAATTGTCTTCCAGGTTCTTCAATCAGTAGTCTCAAATTGAAACCATCATCATTCCTCTTTAATATTCTGCTGGTGACTGCCCCAGTTGCTCAATCCAGAAATTAGTGTTTTTACTCTTGATTCCCCCTGCTGTCTTCCTCTCTATATCTAACTGGTCACTAAACCTTGTTTGATTTTACATCTTGAATCTCTCTCTACCTCTTCCTATCCAGCTGTACTACCCTAGTTCACACTTTTGTCGTTTCACCCCTGAATTTTTGCTTGAGTCTTTTTATTTATTGTCATATTATTGCTAGAGTGATATTTCTAATACTCGGATCTGATCATCTTCTATTCTTGCTCAGAATTTAATTATTTCCCACTGCCTAGATAGGTTAGCAATATAAGTTATCTTCCAGATCATTTTTGAGAATTAAAAGAGGTGGATTAATATTTATACCAGGAAAACAGATTAAAGGTCTTTCTCCAGCAAATTGAGATGTATGGTTACCTCACGCAGATGATAACATTAATTTATCCATTCAGTTAACAGATGATATGTTAGGCACAACACTAAAAGCCAAGGTTGTAGAGAGAAATTGGACATGGTCCCTATTCCTCAGTGACTTAGGAGACAGACATGAAAACATTAGTAAAATGTTAAGGTTACTAGTGACAAAGGTATGGATAGGGCACTTTACAACTGCAAGTGGGGAAAGGACAGGCTTCTTGGAGGAGCCTTAAATTAAAGCTTAGATATCGTGAATAGCTGTCTGGATGATATCCAGAAGGGAGGTCATTCCAGGCAGAGAGCAGCAGGAGCAAAGGCACTAATGGTGACAAGCCAGGTACATTTGTAGAACAAGAAGCCAGTCTGTAAGGCTAGAGCATGCATTCCCAATGGGGATGATGTCATCCCCAGAAGGACAAAAATTGGGTCTTCTGGGGTGAGTGAAAAAAAAATCTTAGATATTACTATGGTTTGTGTAGTAATATCTACACAAAACTCATCCCTACCTGACAAAGTCTTATTCCTTAATATTTAATTGCAGACGGGGTGGCAATTATGAAAAATACACTTTGGAGGGATGTGATAATGAAAAAAGGTTGCAAAACACTGGGTTAGTGTATGGGGTGTTTGTGTGTGTAAGGGGATGGTACATGGTGGTAGATGTTAAATGTTGAAGCTGGGTATAATAGCAGCATTGGATCATTTCAGGGATTTGGACTGGATGTTGTAAATAAAGGAGAACTATTGGAGGGTTTAAAGCCCAGAAATAAGATCAGTTTTACAAAGATTACTCTGTGGGCATTGTTGAAGATGTGGGGGGGGAGGGGCGGGGGCGGGGCGGGAAGGGCACAGGCCGGCTACCTTAGAGGCAGGGTGGTTTACAGTAGGATGAACAAATAACATTTTGTCCAAACCACGATATTTTTCTGTGTGAAAGGCAAGACTGTTAATGATTATATCAGGATAACTGGGAAATCAGGAGATACGGATCTGGTTATAGGAAACAAATGCAGTAGTTCAGGAGTGAGATAAGGTAGCAGAATATTTGATAGTGGAATAGTGAGGAAGTAAAATTGGCCCAACATGGTTATTGGTTGAAACGGGAATTTGTACATCCCACCAGAGTTTTTTTTTATTTAAACTTTGAAATTGACTGTAATACACATAAAGTCCGCATGCTTTTAAGTATAAGCCAGCTTAATTTTCACAAATATATTTAGCTACCATCCAAATCATGATATAGAATATTACCAGCACTCCAGAAACTCCTTCTTTTCCCCTCCCAATCAGTACCCTTTCCCAAAGGAAACTGTTCTAACACCTTTCACCATAAATTAGTTTTGCCTGTTTTTGAATTTCATTTGAGTGGAATCATACAGTATGTATTCTTTACAGCAACCAAGAGGACTATGAAACTATCTTGGCTCTTTGCATTTTATCTCTGGACTGGACTTTGAAGCTCCTCTCTTGGCTTTCCTTGATCTTCATGTACTCATCCTTTTTTATACTGTGACTCACCTACCCTTTTGGATTGGCCACCTCATTCTGTCCAAGCCTACTCTTGTGGTAACTGCCTCAAACCCCAGATGCTGCACTTGAGGCAAAGATATACTCTGTCCTTACATTCTTCTCAAGTGTCTGTAGTAGCTCTGGGGCAAATCTGGCAAAACTTTTCTGTCTTTTGCTTGTTGCGACAGACTTGGGTTTGGGCTGTTCAGAGTAAAGCAAAAGTTCAGTTAATTTCTGAATTTCTCATTTGGGTAACTGTGTATAAGAGTACGTTATTAAAGAACAGAATTAGGCTAGAAAGAGAATTCAGTTTTGGAAAGGGTTTGAGGCTCTCTGCAGGAGACACAGATAGAGATGTTCAGTAAGCATTTGGAGCTTCAGGTCAAACCAGGTTATGGGTCTGAGTTGGTCTGAGAGTCTACAGCATATGGGTCACAGGTGAAGTCATGGGATTGGTAGGAATACTCAGAGTGAGAAAACTAAGTGAGAATAGACGGGTAGACCCTTTGGGTGCTCTAATATTAAAGGGATGGGGGAAGGAAAAGAAAACTGCCAAAGAAAATGAAAAGAAATTGTTTATAGAGGTAGAAGGAGAACAGAAAAGTGGTGTTACAGGAGGACATTTCAGAAAGAAATTCCTAATCATTAATATCAGGTACTATAGAGAGTTCAAGAAAGGTGAGGACTCATAAATTCTTTGGGTTGCGTCCATCAGAATGATTTCAGTGGACTGAATACAGAGCCTGACTGCAGTGGATTAAAGTGAGAATCAGACCCAAGAAAGTGAAGGCAGCAAGTGTACTGTTTGTGAGTTTGGCTCTGAGGGGAATGGGAAAGATGTAAAGTCCTCCATTATCTCCTGCCTAGCACTCTAGCCTTATTGCCCCCCACTCCCAAACACATGCATTTTAAACTACTTATATAAATATCCTAACACAGTACTTTTTTTTTTTTCATTTTTATTGCAGTAAACTTGCTTTGCAGTGTTGTTTCTGCTGTATAGTGAAGTGAATCAGTTACATGTATACATATATCCCCTCTGTTTTAGATTTCCTTGCCATTTAGGTGACCACAGAGCATTGGGTAGAGTTCCCAGTGCTATATAGTAGGTTCTCATTAGTTATCTATTTTATACATAGTAGTGTATGTATGTCAATCCCAATCTCCCAGTTCATCCTACCCTCCCCCTTCCCCATGTTCTCTACATCCGTGTCTCTACTTCTGCTTTGCAAATAAGTTCATCTGTACCATTTTTCTAGATTCCACATATAAGCATTATTATGCGATATTTGTTTTTCTCTTTCTGACTTACTCTGTATGATAGTCTCTAGGTCTATCCACGTCTCTGGAAATGGCACTATTTCGTTCCTTTTTATGGCTGAGTAATATTCCATTGTATATATGTACC